>SJYA01016715.1:0-10269 GCA_006410615.1 Neotragus moschatus
CCCGCCACAACTGAAGAGGTGCCTCGTTGTCTCATCCTCGGCCAAAAATGAAGGTTCTTTCCTTGCTTCGTCGAGAAAGGGGAAAGGATACTCGACGTTCCAATGGCATCTCATGAGGAGGCGCTCTCCACAGGAAAGGCCAGAGGCAGACTCACGGATATGCCACCATTCCTAAAGACCCACAAATGTTCCCTGGGTGCTACAACCATTCCTAAAGACCATAAAGGTGTCAGGCCACTTCACATGAACCTGATTTCCCTGCATTCCCTCGACTGTGAACCCAAGTATCGACTCACACCTTGGTGGCATGTGTGACAGTCCTTGTCACTTCGAGGGAAAGTCACTGATTTTGATGTNAAAGACCATAAAGGTGTCAGGCCACTTCACATGAACCTGATTTCCCTGCATTCCCTCGACTGTGAACCCAAGTATCGACTCACACCTTGGTGGCATGTGTGACAGTCCTTGTCACTTCGAGGGAAAGTCACTGATTTTGATGTTAACTTCACAGGAAACCTGACTCTGATTCGAGTGCTCGGCAGGAAAGCGGAGGTGCATGTCTCCACTGGAGGCGAGGCCTGAATCCCCTCTCGGGACCTCAGAGGAATGCCAAGATCCATGTCAGCACTGCAGACGACACCTGAGTTTCCGGCCTCAGATCCTGATGATAATTTGGGACCCGGGACCGACTTGAGAGTAATGTCGAGAGGCACCTGGCAACTCCCATGGAGACTGCACTTTGTGGATGTCAAACGAGGTGATACCAGAGATCCCCGTCGTAACTTGAGAAGGACTGCCCCAACTCGAGAAAACCTGGATGATTCTCACCTCCAGGCGAGATGAGCCCTTTTTCCGAGGTGGCATCTCAAGGGAAATCACACCACCCCACTTAGCCTTCGAAAGCTTCCTTCACACCCTTGCTACACCCCAAGAAGTTCCCCGAAACACCTGTCTCCACTTAAGAGGAATTCTGAGGGTCCGGCCACAACTGAAGAGGAGCCTCATTGTCTCCTACTCAGCCAGAAATGAAGGTTCCTTTCCCTCCTTCGTCGACAAAGGAGAACGCATTCTCGGAGTTCCAGTCGAATCTAAGGAGGAGGCGCGCTCCACAGTCAAGGACAGAGGCAATCCCTGGGTTGTGCCACCATCCTAAAGACGAACAAATGTTCCCTGGTGGTTCCACCATTCGTAAAGANCTGACTCCCCTCTGGGGACTCCAGAGGAAACCCAAGATCCATATCAGCACTGTATAGCACACCTCAGGTCCGGCCAGAGTTTCTGAAGAGAATTTAGGACCCGACACTTATTTGAGAGCAATGTCCAGAGGCCCCTGGCAACTCCCACGGAGACTGGACTTTTTGGAAGTCAAACGAGGGGATCCCAGAGGTCCCAGTGGTAACTTGAGAAGGACTGCCGCAACTCGATAAAACCTAGAAGATTCTCCCCTCCAGGTGAGATGAGGCCTTTTCTCGAGGGGCATCTCTAGGGAAATCACACCACTCCACGTAGACTTCGAAAGCTTCCTTCACANGAAGTCAAACGAGGGGATCCCAGAGGTCCCAGTGGTAACTTGAGAAGGACTGCCGCAACTCGATAAAACCTAGAAGATTCTCCCCTCCAGGTGAGATGAGGCCTTTTCTCGAGGGGCATCTCTAGGGAAATCACACCACTCCACGTAGACTTCGAAAGCTTCCTTCACAACTTTGCTACACCTCAAGAAGTTCCCCGAAACACTTGTCTCCACTCAAGAGGAATTCCATGGGTCCTGCCACAACTGAAGAGGGGCCTCGTTGACTCCTCCTCAGCCAAAAAAGTAGGTTCTTTCCCTGCTTCATCGAGATAGGGGAAAGGATTCTCGACATTCCAATGGCATCTCATGAGGAGGCGCTCTCCACCGGAAAGGCCAGAGGCACGCTCACTGTTGTGCCACCATTCCTAAAGACCCACAAATGTTCCCTGGTGATTCAACCATTCCTAAAGACCACAAAAGTGTCAGCCCCCTTCAGATGAACCAGATTTCTCTGCATTCCCTCGACTGTCATTCAGAGTATTGATGCACACGTCGGTGGCACATGTCAGTCCTTGTCACTTCCAGGGAAAGGCATAAGTTATGATTACAACTTCACGGGAAGCCTGACTCTGATTCGAGTGCTCGGGAGGCCAGTGGCAGTGCATCTTTTCACTGGAGACGAGGCCTGACTCCCCTCTGGTGACTCCAAAGGAACACCAAGATCCATGTGAGCACTGCAGAGGAAAACTCAGTTTTCGGCCTCAGCTCCCGACGAGAATTTAGGACTCGGCAGTGACTTGAGAGCAAAGTCGAGAGGACTCTGGCAACTCCCATGGTGACTGGATTTTGTGGACGTCAAAAGAGGGGATCCCAGAGGTCCCCGTCGTAATTCGAGAAGGACGGCCTCAACTGGAGAAAAACTAGGAGATTCTCCACTCCAGGCGAGATGAGGCCTTCTTGCGAGGCAGTATCTTGAAGGAAATCACACCACCCCACTTAGACTTCGAAAGCTTCCTTCACACCCTTGCTACACCTCAAGAAGTTCCTCGAAACACCTGTCACCACTCAGGAGGAATCCCGTCAGTCCCACCACAACTGAAGAGGGACCTCGATGTCTTCTCCTCAGCCAAATATGAAGGTTCTTTCCCTGCTTGGTCCAGAAAGGGGAAAGGATACTCGACGTTCCAGTGGCATCTCATGAGGAGGTGCTCTCCACATGAAAGACCAGAGGCACGCTCACGGTTGTGCCACCATTCCTAAAGACCCACAACTGTTCCCTGGGTGGTGCCACCATTACTAAAGGCCATAAATGTGTCAGGCCCCTTAACATGAATCTGATTTTCCTGCATTCCCTCGACTGTCAACCCGAGTATCGACTGACACCTGGTGGCATATGTGACAGTCCTGGTCAATTCGAGCAAAAGCCACTGATTTTGACTTCAACTTCACGGGAAGCCTGACTGTGATTTGAGTGCTCGGGAGGAAAGTGGAAATGCCTTTCTCCATTGGAGACGAGCCCTGACTCCCCTCTGGGGACTCCAGAGGAACGCCAAGATCCATGTCAGCACTGTATATCACACGTTAGGTTCTGGACTCAGCTCCTGAAAAGAATTTAGGACCCGGGACAGATTTGAGAGCAATGTCGAGAGGCCCCTGGCAACTCCCATGGAGACGGGACTTTGTGGAGGTCAAACGAGGGGATCCCAGAGGTCCCCGTCGTAACTCGAGAAGGACTACCCCAACTGGAGAAAACCTGGATTATTCTCCACTCCAGGCGAGATGAGCCATTTTTCGAGGTAGCATCTCAAGGGAAATCACACTACCCCACTTAGACTTCGAAAGCTTGCTTCACTTCCTTGATACACCTGAAGAAGTTCCCTCAAACACCTGTCTCCACTTAACAGGAATTTCNACCCCAACTGGAGAAAACCTGGATTATTCTCCCCTCCAGGCGAGATGAGCCATTTTTCGAGGTAGCATCTCAAGGGAAATCACACTACCCCACTTAGACTTCGAAAGCTTGCTTCACTTCCTTGATACACCTGAAGAAGTTCCCTCAAACACCTGTCTCCACTTAACAGGAATTTCGAGGGTCCCACCACAACTGAAGAGGAGCCTCGTTGTTTCCTCCTCAGCCAGAAATGGAGGTTCTTTCCCTGCTTCGTGAAAAATGGGGAACGGATTCTCGGCGTTTCAGTCGCATCTAAGGAGGAGGCACACGTCACAGTCAAGGACAGAGCCCATCCGTGGGTGGTGCCACCATTCCTAAAAACCCACAAATGTTCCCTGGTGGTTCCACCATTCCTAAAGACAACAAAAGTGTCAACCCCTTCAGATGAACCAGATTTCTCTGCATTACCTCCACTGTCATTCCGAGTATCGACTCACACGTCGGTGGCACATATGACAGTCCTTGTCACTTCAAGGGAAAGCCATAAGTTATGATGACAACTTCACGGGAAGCCTGACTCTGATTCGAGAGCTCGGGAGGACAGCGGCAGTGCGTGTCTCCACTGGAGACGAGGCCTGACTCCCCTCTGGGGACTTCAGAGGAACGCCAAGATCCATGTCAGCAATGTAGAGGACAAGTCACGTTTTGGCCTCAGCTCCTGACGAAAATTTAGTACTCGGCAGCAACTAGAGAGCAAAGTCGAGCGGACCCTGGCAACTCCCATGGTGACTGGATTTTGTGGACCTAAAACGAGGGGATCCCATAGGTCCCCATCGTAACTCGAGAAGGACTGCCTCAACGTGAGAAAAACTAGGAGATTCTCCACTCCAGGCGAGATGGGACCTTCTTCCGAGGCATTATCTGGAAGAAAATCACCCCACCCCACTTAGACTTCGAACGGTTCCTTCACACCTTTGCTACATCTCAAGAGGTTCCCCAAAACACCTGTCACCACTCAAGAGGAATCCCGACGGTCCCGCCACAACTGAAGAGGTGCCTCGTTTTCTCCTCATAAGCCAAACATGAAGGTTCTTTCCCTGCTTCGTCGAAAAGGAGAAAGGATACTCGACGTTCCAGTGGCATCTCATGAGGAGGAGCTCTCCACAGGAAAGGTCAGAGGCATGCTCACGGTTGTGCCACTATTCCTAGAGAACCACAAATGTTCCCTGGGTGGTGCCACCATTCCTAAAGACCATAAATGTGTCAGGCCCCTTCACAGGAACTTGATTTCCCTGCATTCCGATGACTGTCAACCCGAGTATCGACTCACACCTCGGTGGAATGTGTGACAGTCCTTGTCCCTTCGAGGGAAAGGCACTGATTTGGATGTCAACCTCACGGGAAGCCTAACTCTGATTCAAGTGCTTGATAGGAAAGCGGAGGTGCCTGTCTCCACTGGAGACGAGGCCTGAACCCCCTCTCGGAACCTCAGAGGAACGCCAAGATCCATGTCAGCACTGCAGAGGACACCTCAGGTTCCAGCCTCCCCTCCTGATGATAATTTAGGACACGGGACCGACTTGAGAGCAATGTCGAGAGGCCCCTGGCAACTCCAATGGAGACTGGACTTTGTGGAGGTCAAACAAGGGAATCTCAGAGGTCCCCTGCGTAACTCGAGTGGGACTGCCCCAACTCGAGAAAACGTGTATGATTCTCCCCTCCAGGCGAGATGAGCCATTTTTCCGAGGTGGCATCTGAAGGGAAATCACACCACCCCACTTAGACTTCGAAAGATTCCTTCACACCCTTGCTACACCTCAAGAAGTTCCCCGGAACACCTGTCTCCACTCAATAGGAATTACGCGGGTCCCGCCACAACTGAAGAGGGGCCTCGTTGTCTCCTCCTGAGCCAGAATTGAAGCTTCCTTTCCCTGCTTCATACAAAAAGGAGAAAGGATTCTCGGCATTCCAGTCGAATCTAAGGTGGAGGCGCACTTCACAGTCAAGGACAGAGGCAATTCCTGGGTGGTGCTACCATTCTAAAGACCCACAAATGTTCCCTGGTGGTTCCACCATTCCTAAAGACCACAAATGTGTCAGGCCCCTTCAGATGAACCTGATTTCTCTGCATTCCCTCGACTGTCATTTCGAGTATCGACTCACACCTCGGTGGCACATGTGACACTCCTTGTCCCATCGAGGGAAAGCCACAGGTTTTGATGACAACTTCACGGAAAGCCTAACTCTGATTCGAGTGCTCGGGAGGAAAGTGGAAGTGCGTGTCTCAACTGGAGACCAGGCCTGACTCCCCTCTGGGGACTCCAGAGGAATGCCAAGATCCATGTTAACACTGTATAGCACATCTCAGGTTCCGGCCTCAGCTCCTGAAGAGAATTTAGGACCCGGCCCTGATTTGAGAGCAATGTCGAGAGGCCTGTGGCAACTCCCATGGAAACTGGACTTTGTGGAAATCAAAGGAGGGGATCCCAGAGGTCCCCGTCGTAACTCGAGAAGGACTGCCGCAACTCGAGAAAACCTAGAAGATTCTTCCCTCCAGGCGAGTTGAGGCCTTTTTCCGAGGGGGCATCTCGAAGGAAATCACACCACCCCAATTAGACTTCGAAAGCTTCCTTCACACACTTGCTACACCTCAAGAAGATCCCCGAAACACCTGTCTCCACTCAAGAGGAATTCCGAGGGTGCTGCCACAACTGAAGAGGGACTTCGTTGTCTCCTCCTCAGCCAATAATGAAGGTTACTTTCCCTGCTTCGTCCAAAAAGGAGAACGGATTCTCGACGTTCCAGTCGAATCTAAGGAGGAGGTGCGCTCCACAGTCAAGGATAGAGGCAATTCCTGGTTGGTGCCACCATCCTAAAGACACACAAATGTTCCCTGGTCGTTCCACAAATCCTAAAGACCACAAATGTGTCAGACCCCTTCAGATGAACCTGATTTCTCTGCATTCCCTCGACTGTCCTTCGGAGTATCGACTCACACCTCGGTGTCACGTGTGACACTCCTTGTCCCTTCCAGGGAGAGCCACAGATTTTGATGAAAACTTCACGGGAAGCCTGACTCTGATTCAAGTGCTCGGGAGAAAAGTGGAAGTGTGTGTCTCAACTGGAGACCAGGCCTGACTCCCCTCTGAGGACTCCAGAGGAACGCCAAGATCCATGTCAGCACTGTATAGCACACCTCAGGTTGCGGCCTCAGTTGCGGAAGAGAATTTAGGACCCGGCACTGATTTGAGAGCAATGATGAGAGGCCCTTGGCAACTCCCATGGAGACTGGACTTTGTGGAGATCAAACGAGGGGATCCCAGAGGTCCCCGTCGTAACTCGAGAAGGACTGCCACAACTCGAGAAAACCTAGAAGATTCTCCCCTCCAGGCGAGATGAGGCCTTCTTCCGAGGGGGCATCTCGAGGGAAATCACACCACCCCACTTAGACTTCGAAAGCTTCCTTCACTCCTTTGCTACACCTCAAGAAGTTCCCCGAAACACCTGTCTCCACTCAAGAGGAATTCCGAGGGTCCTGCCACAACTGAAGAGGAGCCTCATTGTCTCTTACTCAGCAAGATATGAAGGTTCGGTTCCCTGCTTCGTCAAAAACGGGGAAAGGATTCTCGGCGTTCCAGTCGCACCTGAGGAGGAGGCACACAACACAATCAAGGACAGAGGCAATCCGTGGGTGGTGCCACTATTCCTATAGACCCTCAAATGTTTCCTGGTGGTTCCACCATTCTTAAAGACCACAAAAGTGTCAACCCTCTTCAGATGAACCAGATTTCCCTGCATTCCCTCGACTGTCTTTCCGAGTATCGACTCACACGTCGGTGGCACATGTGACAGTCCTTGTCACTTCGAGGGAAAGCCATAAGTTATGATGACAACTTCACGGGAAGCCTAACTCTGATTCCAGTGCTTGATAGGAAAGCGGAGGTGCGTGTCTCCACTGGAGACGAGGCCTGATCCCACTCTCGGGACCTCAGAGGAACGCCAAGATCCAAGTCAGCACTGCAGAGGACACCTCAGTTTCCGGCCTTAGCTCCAGATATTAAGTTAGGACCCGGACCGACTTGAGAGCAATGTCGAGAGGCACCTGGCAACTCCTATGGAGACTGGACTTTGTGGAGGTCAAACGAGGGGATCCCAGAGGTTCCCGTCGTAACTCGACAAGGACTGCCTCAATTCGAGAAAACCTGGATGATTCTACCCTCCAGGCGAGATGAGCCCTTTTTCCGAGGCGGAATATCACGGGAAATCACACCACCCCACTTAGACTTCGAAAGATTCCTTCACACCCTTGCTGCACCTCAAGAAGTCCTTCGAAACACCTGTCTCCACTCAAGAGGAATTCTCAGGGTCCTGTCTCATCTGAAGAGGAGCCTCGTTGTCTCCTCCTCAGCCAGAAATGAAGGGTCCTTTCCCTGCTTCGTCCAAAATGGAGAAGGGATTCTTGGCGTTCCATTCGAATCTAAGGAGGAGGCGCGCTCCACAGTCAAGGACAGAGGCAATTCCTGGGTGGTGCCACCATCCTAAAGACCCACAAATGTTCCCTGGTGGTTCCACCATTCCTAAAGACCACAAATGTGTCAGGCCACTGCAGATGAACCTAATTTCTCTGAATTCCCTCGACTGTCATTCCGAGTATCCACTCACACCTCGGTGGCAGGTGTGACACTCCTTGGCCCTTCGAGGGAAAGCCACAGGTTTTGATGACAACTTCACAGGAAGCCTGACTCTGTTTGGAGTGCTCGGGAGGAAAGTGGAACTGCGTGTCTCCACTGGAGATGAGGCCTGACTCCGCTCTGGGGACTCCAGAGGAACGCCAAGATCCATGTCAGCACTGTATAGCACACCTCAGGTTCCGGCCTCAGCTCCTGAAGATAATTTAGGACCCAGCACTGATTTGAGAGCAATGTCCAGAGGCCCCTGGCAACTCCCATGGAGACTGGACTTTGTGGAGATCACACGAGGGGATCCCAGAGGTCCCCGTTGTATCTCGAGAAGGACTGCGGCAATTCGAGAAAACCTAGATGATTCTCCCCTCCAGGCGAGATGAGGCCTTCTTCCTAGGGGGCATCTCGAGGGAAATCACACCACCCCACTTAGACTTAGAAAGCTTCCTTCACACCCTGGCTACACCTCAAGAAGTTCCCCGAAACACCTGTCTCCACTAAAGAGGAATTCCGAGAATCCTGCCATAACTGAAGAGGAGCCTTGTTGTGTCCCCCACTGTCAGAAATTAAGGTTCCTTTCCCCGCTTTATCAAAACTGGGGAAAGTATTCTCGGCATTTCAGTCACATCTAAGGAGGAGGCACACACCACACTCAAAGACAGAGGCAATCCGTGGGTGATGACACCATTCCAAAAGACCCACAAATGTTTGCTGGTGGTTCCACCATTCCTAAAGACCACAAAAGTGTCAGCCCCTTCAGATGAACCAGATTTCACTGCATTCCCTCGACTATCATTCCGAGTATCGACGCACACCTCGGTGTCACATGTGACAGTCCTTGTCACTTCAAGGGAAAGCCTTAAGTTATGATAACAAAATCACGGGAAGCCTGACTCTGATTCGAGTGCTCGGCAGGACAGCGGCAGTGCGGGTCTCCACTGGAGACGAGGCCTGACTCCCTTCTGGGGACTTCAGAGGAACGCCAAGATCCATGTCAGCACGACAGAGGACAACTCAGGTTTCGGCCTCAGCTCCTGACGAGAATTTAGGACTAGGCAGCGACTTGAGAGCTAAGTCGAGACGACCCTGGAAACTCCCATGGTGACTGAATTTTGTTCACGTCAAACGAGGGGATCCCAGAGGTTCCCGTCATAACTCGAGAAGGACTGCCCCAACTCGAGAAAAACTAGGAGATTCTCCACTCCAGGCGAGATGAGGCCTTCTTCTGAGGCAGTGTCTCGAAGGTAATCACACCACTCCACTTAGACTTCGAAAGCTTCCTTCTTACCCTTGCTGCACTTCAAGAAGTTCCCCGAAACACCTCTCACCACTCAAGAGGAAATCCGACGGTCTCGCCACAACTGAAGAGGGGCCTCGTTGTCTCCTCCTCAGCCAAAAATGAGGGTTCTTTCCCTGCTTCGCCGAGAAAGGGGAAAGGATACACGACGTTCCAGTGACATCTCATGAGGAGGCGCTCTCCACAGGAAAGTCCTAAGGCACGCTCACGGTTGTGCCACCATTCCTAAAGACCGACAAATGTTCCCTTGGTGGTGCCACCATTCTTAAAGACCATAAATGTGTCAGGCCCCTTCACATGAACCTGATTTCCCTGCATTCCCTCGACTGTCATTCCGAGTATCGACTCACATCTCGGTGGCATGTGTGACAGTCCTGGTCAACTCGAGGGAAAGCCACTTATTTTGATGTCAACCTCACGGGAAGCCTGACTCTGATTCGAGTGCTCGGGAGGAAAGTGGAGGTGCGTGTCTCCACTGGAGTCGAGGCCTGACCCTCCTCTCGGGACCTCAGAGGAACGCCAAGATCCATGTGAGCACTGCAGAGGACACCTCAGGTTCCGGCCTCATATCCTGATGATAATTTAGAACTCGGGACCGACTTGAGAGCAATGTCGAGAGGCACCTGGAAACTCCTATGGAGACTGGACTTTGTGCACGTGAAAANCCTCCTCTCGGGACCTCAGAGGAACGCCAAGATCCATGTGAGCACTGCAGAGGACACCTCAGGTTCCGGCCTCATATCCTGATGATAATTTAGAACTCGGGACCGACTTGAGAGCAATGTCGAGAGGCACCTGGAAACTCCTATGGAGACTGGACTTTGTGCACGTGAAAAGAGGGTATCCCAGAGTTCCCGGTCATAACTCGAGAAGAAATGCCTCAACTCGA
>SJYA01016723.1:9468-26564 GCA_006410615.1 Neotragus moschatus
TGTCCTCAGAGCTGAGAGACACAAGGGTGAGCTCTCCTGAGTCTGCACCATCAGCCCAGTCTCCAAGTAGGCCTGCCTTATTTTCCAAGGAGGTCGCAGGGATTGCCAAAGAAGAGAAAAAGGAAACCAGAGCTTCACTCCAACCACAAGGCAGCCGAGAGGGGGGATACCCCCTCCCTTTCGGTGCACCCCCTGCACACCCCACCTTTACAGGGACCACAAGACTCAAGTCCCAGACATGAGGTGCAAAGCAGGACAAACAGAACAGGCTCGGGGGAGGCGGCTGCGAGTTGCTTTTTATAAAGCAGTGGTCTGTCAATTTCTTTTGCTTTTCAAAGTGGAAATTTACAAACCGCGGCATCAGAGTTTGGTCTCCTTGAGCGGAGGGTATAGGACCGGGCCGTCCTCGCAGACATGCAGGCCCAGGTTCGGCCAAGCTTCCTGCCTGCGCGCCGCCGGCTCCGCAGCATGTGAGCAGTCCCGCAGCTGCAGGTCCTTGGAGAAGCACAGCTCTATCTGCCCGAGGAGCTGCACCTCCTGGCCCTGAAGGGAAGAGCGAAGACGCTTCAGAATGCAGGTCGGAGCATCACGGCGGTTCACAGAAGACAGGGCTCCAGACCTGGGATGTGGGCTCCAGCCCGCTTCAGAGCTGAACTGGGGCCAGGGCCCAGAGGGGCGGCTGTGGCCACCTCCAGCCCCACCCCTGAGCCAGCCTGGACGTGGCTGGGGAGGAGAGCCCACTTTCAGCTTAGAGATGTACACTTGGACAAAGGTGGGTGCAGACACGACCACACACACCACGCCTGCATCACAGTCAATGAGCAGGTAAACGGCACCCTATCGCTAAACGAAGTTAAGGCTTCAGCAGCTGACAGAGGAAAGCACAGCTCATCTGCAAGTTGGACGGGAAAGACAGCTGACAGGGCTAACAACGTGAGCGCTGCGTGACACGCCCACAGGCCCCGCCCCCGACTCGCCGCCTTCCGGAACAGGAGCCCCCCTGGGAGGGAGCAGCTGCCAGAACAGCAGCCCGCCCAGCTCGGTGTCAAACAGCAGCCTGCTATTTCAAAGCGCACACGCACCCGCACACACACACACACACACACACACACACACACGCATGCACGCGCACACGTGCGCGCGCGCGGACATACACCATTTGTACACCTGCACACCCCTCCCCCACCCCCAGCACAGCTCTGCCCTGGGAACTCCACGGTGAGCGCGCTCTCAGAAGACTGCACGGGTCTTCCTGGCAGAGACAGCGGGGACGACAGAGCTCGCATATCTGACCTTCTCCAGCAGAAAACACTGGACTTTGGGCACGACTTTGTACACGCTGACAAGCGCATCTCTGAGGTCCGACACCTGAAATCGGATGAACTGCGTTAGAAATGAAATGTCAGCAGAGGAAACAAACAGCTCTGTCGTGGTCAGAAGTGACACTGGTTTACAGCGATGCGAACATCCGACCGCTGGCGCGCTCTCCCCAGAGCGCCCCTGGCTCACGGACACAGCTCGGAGACGCGGGGGATGAACCGCCCCGGCCCTGAAGGAGACGGAGCAGCCCGGTAGGGCCCCCTCCAGACCTGAGTCCACACAAGCGGCGCTACGCAGGTCTCCCTTCCCCTCTCGGCCCTGATCCAGGGCCTGCATGCCGGGTACAAAAGCAGAAACTCTCCTGCCAGGAGACGGGAGGGCAGGCCCTGCCTGTGCTGACGCCGGGCCTCGTGCCTCCAGCACAGAGAAGGAGCTCAGAAGACACGCACTGTGGCTGCTGCTCTCGCTTGGAATTGAAGTCTGCTCTCTGAAAGTCACATTCTGGGCAGGAAAATTCCGCTTGTCCACTTAAATGTGAGTCCAGGTGACACTGAAGGGGCCTGCAAACGCCCTGCCTCCTGGACGGATGGACAGAGGGCAGCTTGCAGTCCCTCCAGAAGGGCACTGCTCCGCCTGCCCCTACTCCACGGATGGAGGAAAACGGCGGATCCACAGAGAGAGACGCATCGGCTGACTTAGTCACACCAGGTCACCAGACTGAGGGTTCGGGACCCGCCGAGGCACCGGAACTCAGAATTGCTGAAGACAGTGACTTTCGGGTGTTTTCACATTCGTATATGGAACAAATACAAAAACTGTCTGGAGAGGGGCGTCGGCTGACTCACGCTGTAAAGGGCTCGAGAGCAGAGGCTTCAGGCCCAGGCGGGCAGTGACCGCTGCCTGGGGGCCAGGCTGTCCGCCCACAACTATACTCAGACCAGGGTGAGCCCTTCTGTACAGGCCATCTGCCAACAGGCTCTGCCAGGTTCCAATTTCTATACTTTTATCATGAAACAAAGCACAATTACATCATAAAAACAAATCTTCATTTTCTTCTTTGGGTTCATCGAACTGTGCTGTCCAACTGCACATTCTATTAATACCAGCCTCTTAAGAGCCTGGAACACACTCCTCACTAGGAAACCACTCCAAAACCTGCTCCAAAATCATGTTTCACTAGCCTTGAGTTTACACAAAATATACAGGAAGACAAAATTTAAATGAAATCTATTTAGAAACGTAATAGTCAAGTGGGAGGGGCTGGTTTGGGTTCTTTGAAACCAGAGTACAGCTCACGGCCAAGGTAACAGCTGGCTGTGGCTGGGTGTCCCCAGTTAGTGGATACACATTTGATAAGAAGCCAGAAGCAAGACTTACCTGGTAGTAGTGATCGGTTGATGGTTCGATCCCCAATTTTTGAAGCATGCTAAATTTCAAACCAAAAAAAAAAAAAAAGCTGTATAATGAAGGTCCGATTTCCTTTCTTGTTGCTATCACACTTCATTTTCATAATAAAAGTGATGACCCTATGGGCTTCCCTGGTGGCTCAGACGGTAAAGCGTCTGTCTACAATGCAGGAGACCCGGGTTCGATCCCTGGGTTGGGAAGATCCCCTGGAGAAGGAAATGGCAACCCACTCCAGTACTATTGCCTGGAAAATCCCATGGACAGAGGAGCCTGGTAGGCTACAGTCCACGGGGTCGCAAAAGAGTCGGACACGACTGAGTGACTTCACTTTCTTAAAGGGAAGTGTGCAATTTCACTGCCTGGGGCCGTAAGTCTGCTGCCACCTGCGGCACAGGGGTGGCACCTCGGCCGCCCGACCTCCCCTCACCGTGGGCACACGAGTGCCTCATCTGGGCCCCTTTCCAGCACCAGAACCTCTCAGCACCAGTCCTGGTAGCTGCCACCAACTGGAGTAGGCACCATATAACCACCTACCCGTCGTGCCTGTCCTAAAGCACAGCTAGCAGCTGATTCTGGATTCTGGGCTTATCCTAACAACCCCGAATTAGGTCAATCTTTAAAATACTTTCCACGCTTTGATCACTTTCTAAAGCACGTGGTTCTAACCTGCTTTTTGTGACCGCATGGAGTGCAGCCCTGCAGGCTCCTCTGTCCACGGGATTCTCCAGGCAAGGACACTGGAGCGGCTTGCGATGCCCTCCTCCAGGAGGTCTTCCCGACCCAGGGGGTGAGCCTCCATCCCTCCTGTCTCCTGCACAGCAGGCGGGTCCCTCCCACTGTGCCGCCTGCGAAGCCCGGTGGTTCACAACACAGAGCCAAACAGAAAGGACGTGTTTTGCGCCTTCGCTTTAATTTTGTGAGCACTGAGATTTTGGGTTTTCCCTGGAGAAGCTGGGAGACTCTATGACTTTTCCACAACGGTTCTACATCGCCTCCATCAAACACTCGGTGGGCAGGAACACCCTTCCTCAGCAGGCCCCAGGGAATGCACTCCGGGGAGGCCAAGACAGCCTGTCCACCCCCATGGGCCTGGCTGGTGCTCCAGGGGTCCCAGAATTCAGCAACTGCGTGTGTGTATGGAAAGCCACGCAGATTCAGAAAGGGTAACCAGGAGGTCCTTAGTAAGGTTGTTGGCTAAAGGGACGAATTATTCAAATATTTGACCTTGAAACTTTCAGCGTGAGCACGTACTCTCCTTTTCCTGCTCCTGCTGCTGCTGCTGCTAAGTCGCTTCAGTCGTGTCCGACTCTGTGTGACCCCATAGACGCCAGCCCACCAGGCTCCCCTGTCCCTGGGATTCTCCAGGGAAGAATACTGGAGTGAGTTGCCATTTCCTTCTCCAACGCATGAAAGTGAAAAGTCAAAGTGAAGTTGCTCAGTCGTGTCCGACCCTCAGCGACCCCATGGACTGCAGCCCACCAGGCTCCTCCATCCATGGGATTTTCCAGGCAGGAGTACTGGAGTGGGGTGCCATTGCCTTCTCGGCCTTTTCCTGATGGATTCAATAAAACCCGGGCTGCAGAGTTGGCCGGACTCACGCTGCTTGTGAGCCAGGACCATGAGGTCTGTGCTGGTGAACAGCGGGCGCCTTCCTCCCTGGAGTCTGCTAAGAGGGAGGTGCCTGGGGGTCTCCCCCACGGACGACTTCTCCCAGGACCTGTGTGATGAGCCCCTTGGGTCTCTGAGTCCGCTCCATGCAGTCAGGCCCCCAGAGGCCTAGAAAGGCTCATGGGAAGAGGTATGTGTTTCTCAGCGCGCCTCTGCTGCCCGGGACCATGGTACCTGAGACAGGGACGCTGCACCAGGCAACTCGCAGCCCCGTTCATCCCCAGGACTAGGGTGTGGGTGTGCAGTGACTTGGGAGAGTGGGGTGCGGGAGGCGAGGCTACAGGCCTGGGTCTCCCACCTGGTCAGGGCCAGCGCCTTATACAGATCCAGACTCTTGCCAAAGTACTTCCTCTGGGAATCGAGGGCACCCAGCTGGGCGGCACAGGTCCCGTGCTTCTTCCACTCGTGGCTCCTGTGAGGGTGTGTTTAGAAAGAAAACAACTCTAGTTAAAAGGTAATGTTGGAGAAGGAAATGGCACCCCACTCCAGTACTCTTGCCTGGAAAATCCCATGGACAGAGGAGCCTGGTGGGCTCCTCCACGGCATCGCAAAGAGTCGGACACGACTGAGCGACTTCGCTTTTCACTTTAAAAGGTAATGACCCCACCTCCCGATAAGCCATCGGCACGGCTGCTCGTGCAGGGCATCCAGGCCGGAGGCAGACTGTCGTTTTCACCAAGCGGGAAGGACAGACGCCCTCTTCTCAGCACAGGCCCCAGGCCCCGCTGGGCCCAGCCGAGCACCACCAGCCCTCGTCAGTTTTCTCCAGGCCTTCCTCTGCCAGGCGGCTCCAACTCGCTTCTGCGATTAACAACAAACCCGACTGAAAAAGAAGCGAACGCCGTTGTTCAGGCTTCACAGGATGACACGGCTCTGGGTATCCTCTGGGGAGCCCAGGCTGGACAGCAGGGGACACGACGGGCGCGGCTGGACAGCCACGCCTCAGCCACTGGTGAGAAACGCAGGCTCACGCATCACCAGGATGGCCTGAGCCGGCTCCCTGAGCTCACTGCAGCGCAAACGCCATCTACAGAGGCAACTGCACGGAAGCGGCAGCCCAGCCAAACGCCCGCAAACACGCAGCGACTCGTACTGAAGAAAAACACCACTGCTGATAATAAATGCTTGCGCTTTACTGAAGATTAAACCAGGCGGCATAGTGGTAAAGAATCTGCCTCCCAATGCAGGAGACGTGGGTTTGATCCCTGGGTCGGGAAGATCCCCTGGAGAAGGGAATGGCAACCCACTCTAGTATTCTTTCCTGGAGAATTCCATGAATGGCGGATAGGCAGGTTACAGGCCGTGCTGAGTCAGAAACGACTCAGCAACAAAGTTTTGCAAAGTGTTTACCCACTCGTCACTCGAGCCTCACAGTGTCGCCAAGTGAAAGTATAATTGCCGGTTTACAAGTGGGGACACGGAGGCTCATGGGCCAGTGAGCAGCCCAGCTTCACGGCTGCCCAGCCAGGTGACCCCGGCCTGCCTCAACCCATGCTCGGGGCCCTTCCAATGCCCCCCGCTGCCGACCAATCAACTGCCAATCATGGATTACACCCACCTTTAGAATGACTGACAACTTGTCAATTCAGAAGCTAACCATGGTTAGCATGGAAAAACCACACAGGCATCGGCTTTATCAACGATTAATTCATGAAGACTTAATAACGACAGTCACTCGAGCACTCACAGGCACCCACATGCAGGCTCACAGAAGCACAACGTAAACGTGCACTGATTCCTCGGCGGCATCAGCAGGGAGCAGTCCTGAGTGAGGGCAATGGCTGTGAGCTACCAGTCTCCCGGGCCCAGGAAAACCATGAAAGAGAAACGTGAAAGAGAAAGTCGCTCAGTCGTGTCTGACTCTACGACCCATGGACTATACAGGCCATGGAATTCTCCAGGACAGAATACTGGAGTGGATATCCCTTCTCCAGCAGATCTTCCTGACCTAGGAATCAAACCAGGGTCTCCTGCATTGCAGGAAGATTCTTTATGAGCTGAGCCGCGAGAAAACCATGAGGAGAGATTAATAACAGATGAATAATCAACTTTCTTCATCTACAGTAGCACCCACAGTGAATTATTTCTTAACTTTCTAAATTCTATGAAGTAGAAAAAGGAGACTCTTTTCAACTAGCTGAACGTGAAACTGAATTATGGGGGCCTCAGTTTCTGCACAACAGGGACAGTCATTCTAGAAACTCCCACAGAAGGAGCTGGAGAAGTCAGGGGCAGAAGCAGTCACACACACCCAAACCGCTCCTAGCATGTAATAGTCAAGAAACGTCCACTGCTGTTCCTGGAGCAAGTCAGCTCAACAGATGTTAGAGATGACCAAACTCTCATTCTCTTTCTTGTTTAGATGTTCGGCTGCGTCCAACTCTCTGCAACCCCATGGACGGGAGCCCACCAGGCTCCCCTGTTCATGGGATTCTCCAGGGCAAGAATACCGGAGTGGGGTACCATTTCCTTCTTCAGGGGATCTTCCCGACCCAGGGGTCAAAGCCACATCTCCTGCATTGGCAGGCTGATTCTTTACCACTTAGCCTCCTGGGAAGTCCTTTTTCTTACAAGAATCAGAAACCAGTAACACCCCTATTTTGCAGACAGTCATGTACACAGTATTTTTCAGGATGGCTGGTTTTGTTAACAGATTTAATCTTAGGGAACTATCTTGAGCACCAACCAATACCAGGACACTCTCCTTTGCATACACGATTACCATTTTGAGATTAAAGAGAAAAGTTTTCTTACATAAGCCTCCCCCTTAAGGACAGGAGAGGCCAGGACACCTCTGTGGACATTTAATCCAAGATAGCAAGGCGACCTGGGCAACAGCCACCCACGGGCAATAACCAGCGAGCTGGTAAGTGCCCGGCCTCGTGAGCACCATCTCCATGTCCAAAGGCATGAATGCTGCCTTCGTCATTTAGAACAAGCTTCTAAGTGTGTCCTTTAAACACCCAACCTGAAAGGTGCATCGTTCTGCCCTTATTAGAACACAAAGCCAAGTGTGTGTTCTGCCCAAAGCATCTCATCAGACCCTGAAGGACTCACTGCACCGAAGGCCATCTTTGTGTTACGTGTGTGTGTGTCAGTCGCTCAGTCGTGTCCGACTCTTTGCAACCCCATGGGCTGTCACCCACCAGGCTCCTCTGTCCATGGGATTCTCCAGGCAAGAGCACTGGAGTGGGTTGCCGCGCTCTCCTCCAGGGCATCTTCCCGACCCCAGGACCACACCTGTGTTTCTTTTCACTCCTGCATTGCAGGCGGGTTCTTTTTCTCTGTGCCACCTGGGGAGATGCCCTATGTATGTTCCGTAGTATATTTTTAAGCTTTGGCAAAAACCTGGCTGATTCTACCTGGAATATTCTAACTACTGAAACCTCTTCTGTTTACTTAGTCACCGAAGAGTTTTTATTTTTAAGTACACCATGAAGTGCTCAAAGTTTTTCTTATTGTTTTTCACTATTTCAACCCATGTAGGCCACAGTCTGTTCTAAAACCACTTTCCAGACCTCAGGTTGCTCAGAGCCAGCACTGGAGACGTGGACTGTTCGTCTCCCAAACTTTTACAGCCTCCGGACCCAGAGCCGTGAGTGAACCACCCCCCAGTCACACCCCCCCGAGTGAACTCGCAATCCAAACACCCACGAGCCAGGAGGACAAATATCACTGTCACTCTGCTTTGTTTCAAAACGCTCTTCTCCAAAATTTCACTCTTCCAGAAGACTCTTGAGAGTCTCTTGGATGGCAAGGAGGCCCAACCAGTCCATCTTAAAGGAGCTCAGTCCTGGGTGTTCATTGGAAGGACTGATGCTGAAGCTGAAACTCCAATACTTTGGCCACCTTATGCAAAGAGTTTACTCATTGGAAAAGACTCTGATGCTGAGAGGGATTGGGGGCAGGAGGAGAAGGGGACAACAGAGGATGAGATGGCTGGATGGCATCACCGACTCGATGGGCATGAGTTTGAGTGAACTCCAGGAGTTGGTAATGGACAGGGAGGCCCGGTGTGCTGCAGTTCATGGGGTCGCAAAGAGTTGGACACGACTGAGTGACTGAACTGAACTGAACTGACTGAAGAGTCTACACAAATATACTTCCAAGTTAAGTGAATCAATTTGGCCAACACTTGATTCGCTGTGAGATGAAGTATAAATTGCCATCCTGCAGTGAGGGAGGGCTTCCCAGGTGGCTTCAGTGGTAAAGAATCCACCTGCCAATGCAGGAGACCCAGATTTAACCTCTGGGTCCAGAAGATCCCCTGCTGGTCATGGCAGCGGGTCATGGCAACACGCTCCAGTATTCTTGCCTGGAGAATCCCATGGACAGAGGAGCCTGGCAGGCTACAGTCCATAGAGTCATAGAGTCAGACACAATTGAAGTGACTTAGCCCGCACACAAAATGAAAGACATAACGAATTAAAAAGCAGGTTTACAAAGTCACTTCCCCTCGCCCTCATTCTTTGTCCACTGGAAGACCGCTCCAAAGAGGGTGCACCGCACGCAAGGCTGCTCCGGCTCCGCAGCCTCAGGAGCCAGGCTCTTCGCGGCCCCACCTCACACCTGGGCTCTGGAGCCCGAGACGGGCCTGGGAACTCAGACTCACCAGAACTGGAGGCTGTAGTTGGACGGATGGAGCAGGTCGGGCCAGTACATCTTCATGTCTGGCAAAAGGTCCTGCACGTAAAGACAGCAATGATAAGAAATCCACGTAAGGCTTGAGAACTCAAACATAGAAGGCAGATTTGATAAATGAACACATTAAAAAAAACACACAAAACTGAGCTCTGTGAGTTAGTAACACTCAGGTGAGTATAAAATGACTCCGTTTATTTGGCATGACGTGTTTCTTAAGACACACGTAAAAGTGAAGTCTGGGGAATCATGAAAGTGTATGTGAAAATATAAGCTCTGACAGTGAACAGCTAGACAAACCATGTCCACCCACACAATGGAGTATTATTCAGCATAAAAAAACCCCACAGAAGCGTCAAGCCATGACACTGGCTTCCTCCTCTCTCCAGCTTGAACATTTCCAAAGACTATGTCTGTGTCTTACTCAGACACACAGGCCTTAACCAGCACACAGGACTCTGAGGAACACGGCTCAGCCCCAGCCACACTGGCTTGCTCCCAGCTGCTCCAAAGCTCTGTCCTCCCCCGGGGCCTTTGCACAGGCTGCTGCCTCTCCTGTCTCTGCTTAAGCTGGATCCCAGCTCACCACCACCTCCTCAGGAGAGCCGGGCCCAGGCCTGCCATCCTCAGCTTTGACTACCCTCCCCTCCAGGCACCCAGAGAGGACGTCTGTCCCGGCTCCTGGCTGCAGGCAGTGGGCTGGAGACCACACCTGGTTCTGCCCAGCCCCCGGCACAGTGTCCGACACACTGCTGGCACGAGAACGACGCGATTACCTCGTCCCTCTGGGGGACGTGCAGTCCTGGGAAGGGCCCATAATTCTGGCAAATCCCAAGTCTGCCCCACGTTTTCAGAGAGGTCTCAGGAACTCGCAGACCCTGCCCGCTAAGTCCAGGTATGAAGTCACGAGTCCCTGACAGCTGACCATCACACACGAGGGGCTGTCAGCACCCCGTGGAAAGCTGCGCTCACATGTGTGTGTGCGTCTGTGTGTGTGTGCGTCTGTGTGTGTGTGTGCATCTGTGTGTGTGTGTCTGTGTGTGTGTGTGTGTGTGTGTGTGTGTGTGTGTGGCTGCTTGCTACCAGCTCTCGTAACCTCAGCACCCAGAGTTACTCTGCATACAAGTCTTTGTCCTGGAAAGGCCCATCCTCTCTTCCCTGCTCACTGGCCCCATTGAGAAACCCACCCACAGCCAGAAGGGACACCCTGGGGGCCACGGCAGTCCTGCAAGCCCGGGCGGTACTCATGCCTGAGCTCATGCCCAGCGGGCAGGGGTCTCAGACTAGGAACCGCGGGCCGCAGGCTAGAGCCAGGGTCAGCCTGCTCACCCCTGCCGCCCCTTACACGTCGGGCCCAGGGCAGAGGAGTTACTGAAACACAGATCATCCTTAATCAGTGGGGCTGCTTTAGATACCCATAAACACTGGTGAACACACTTTAAACACAGCTTTGGGGACACACCTAGAGGAGGAGAGAATCTTTTGGGAGACTCTGCGGTGGGAACATTATAAAGTTAGTACCTTGATCTCCTGTGGATTAAAGGGCCAGGATCGGTTACATGCTTCACTTTTATCGGGCCTTGAAATTAGAGTTGAAAAAATAAAGAGAAATTAGTCTTGGTTGGGCTGCTTCCAAATGGCATGAGAAAACACTCAAGTTGTGGTCTAGAGAGAATGAAAGGGGGTGAGCCACGCTTGGGCACAAGCAGGCACTACTGGAGTTCCCTTCAAAGCAGAAAGGTGTTTGAAACTTCAGGCACAGTGCCAACAGGCTTTCCCACACAGGAAGCAAATAGACAGCCCAGTAGGGGGCGACCCAGAGCTGGGTCAGTGGAGGTATGTATCTGGCCAGGTTCTGGCACACCCCTGGTGGTTCTGTGATAAGAGTCTGTCTGCAACGTAGGAGACCCAGGTTCGATCCCTGGATTGGGAAGATACCCTGGAGAAGGCCATGACAACCCACTCCCATATTCTTGCCTGGAGAATCCCATGAATAGAGGAGCCTGGTGGGCTACAGTCTACAGGGTTGCAAAGAGTTGGACACGACTGAGCAACCAACACTTTCTGAGTTACTTGCAAATCTCCATTCAACAAGCATAGTGTGAGAACAGCAAGAGGTCCCACCTCTTTAAAGGCGATGAGGACCATTAATACAATGCACGTGTCGTGCCCAGGACGTGCCTGGTGACGGCTCAAGGTTGGCTGCGGAAAGTTCTAGCACAGAGCTCGTGTCCCTCCACTTGTGCCTGATTCTGTCCTCACACGTCCAATTCTGGGCGGGTCCACGCTCCATCTCCACGTGTGGCTTAGATCACGAGGGACCAAACCTGCTTTCTCCAGGGTGGACAAGCCTGGCCCAGCCCCCATAACTAGCCCAGCTCCCCACAGAGCTGGGTGCCGCCCCTCCAGCTGCAGGGCGGCCGAGGGCACCAGTGAAGTCACAGAAAACCAGAGGTGGGATGAGGCCCGGTCCTCAGGCCCCTGTTTAACCAGCATTCCACTGACCCTGTCCCCAAGGGACACCGAGGCCAGGAGGAGCCAGGACGGCCCGCCNCTGCAGGGCGGCCGAGGGCACCAGTGAAGTCACAGAAAACCAGAGGTGGGATGAGGCCCGGTCCTCAGGTCTCTGTTTAACCAGCATTCCACTGACCCTGTCCCCGAGGGACACCGGGGCCAGGAGGAGCCAGGACGGCCAGTCTCTCAAGGGAGGGGGAGACCCGGTCGCTCCCTCTGGACAAACCAACGCATACAGTTTGATGTTATGAATACAGCACACACCACAAAAAACAAACTAAACAGGGTGCAGGCAAAACTGGAAGAAAGACCCCGGGCGTCTGAGAAGCATGGGCACTGTAGACACAGATCACACGTGTGTGACATGCGTACGTTCATTTTTATGCACTTACTTATTGGTTGCAAACAAAGAAAATGAGAAAATGAAAATTCAGTGATCGAAAATGTACCCAGAACCCTTAAATGCATATTTAAGCTAGACTGTTATCGCTCTACCAAAACAGAACTCAAGGACAACAGAAGGCAGGTCCCGTTAGAAAGACTAACGATGTTTCTCAACAAGCTTCTGGCCTGCTGAGTAAACTCCTAACAGAGATCACCAGAATACACGTCTGGACAGACTGAAGCCAGAACCCCAGGTTAGCCAGCTTCTGGGGCTGCTGAAGTTTTAAATGCAGGAAGTACTTGCCATAATCCGTGTATCGTCCAGTAATTCGGAGGGTCTTTGCAGTGGCTCCCAACTTCCTATGAAGAAGAGACAGGAGACAAGTGGTTTCTTGTTTATTAAATACACTCAGCAATCTTCCTTTCTTTCGACAAACATCAATGAAATCCTAACACAAAATAAATTCTGTGGTAATTTACAATAAACAATGTTCATGAGGGCACCACACGGGGTGGGGGCTGGATGTTTTATTTGAAAAAGGTGAACCAAAAATTTGGGAAACAATTTAGCAGCTCTTTTTTTTTCTTTATGGGCCTGAAAATTAAGTCTATCTGATGGATGCACTCATAGTTACCCATGAATAATTTTCCTGTCATGCAATCAAAAACTGAGAAGCAGAGGCTGACATGGCAGCCAGTCGTACTCAGATCTGTTCAGGCACCAGGTTCAAATGCAACAGTGCAATAATAAGCACTGAGAATCTGGAGCCAACAAAAACGCAAGATGAGAGTAAAATAATTAACTCATGGAGTTAAAAATCTTCAGTGTAACACTTTACAGAACCTCCAAATTGTTTCGCTAAAATGGATCTTTTCTGAAATAAATAACCATTAAGAAATATAGCTCGACTATCAGGCGGTGGGGTCAGAACTTGGGCCCACTGCCTGCAGTGAACAAGCGAGGGACAGTACACGTTGGGTGTGGTGAGGAGCCGGCTCACCTGCAAGCCCTCCTGCTTAAACCCTTCTGACCTGGGAGGCGTGCCTCTGTATGGTTGGCCTGGAAATGAGGGCAGACCTGCTTTAGGTGACGGCAATGTCTGACGCCAGAAGGCTCAGACTAGGCGGCAGAGGGCNCTGCCTGCAGTGAACAAGCGAGGGACAGTACACGTTGGGTGTGGTGAGGAGCCGGCTCACCTGCAAGCCCTCCTGCTTAAACCCTTCTGACCTGGGAGGCGTGCCTCTGTATGGTTGGCCTGGAAATGAGGGCAGACCTGCTTTAGGTGACGGCAATGTCTGACGCCAGAAGGCTCAGACTAGGCGGCAGAGGGCAGGATGACCAACTGTGCCCTGCTCCCATCCCCAAGGAAACACAGTCCAAAGCAGGCAGGCTTTCCCGCAGCACGAGGCAGTGGAGGGCAAAGCCAAGCGCCCACAGGGGCTTTTCTACCCCAGCTCTTTACCCAGCGTCTTGGATGAGCTTTTGGTGGGGGGAAACTGGGGTCAAGGTGCAGCTTTCCAAGGAGGCAGGAGCCGAGGGCCCCTAAGCGGAGGACAGACCTGCTCTGGCATCTGTGACNCCCAGCCCCCGGCACAGTGTCCGACACACTGCTGGCACGAGAACGACGCGATTACCTCGTCCCTCTGGGGGACGTGCAGTCCTGGGAAGGGCCCATAATTCTGGCAAATCCCAAGTCTGCCCCACGTTTTCAGAGAGGTCTCAGGAACTCGCAGACCCTGCCCGCTAAGTCCAGGTATGAAGTCACGAGTCCCTGACAGCTGACCATCACACACGAGGGGCTGTCAGCACCCCGTGGAAAGCTGCGCTCACATGTGTGTGTGCGTCTGTGTGTGTGTGCGTCTGTGTGTGTGTGTGCATCTGTGTATGTGTCTCTGTGTGTGTGTGTGTGTGTGTGTGTGTGTGTGTGTGGCTGCTTGCTACCAGCTCTCGTAACCTCAGCACCCAGAGTTACTCCTCATACAAGTCTTTGTCCTGGAAAGGCCCATCCTCTCTTCCCTGCTCACTGGCCCCATTGAGAAACCCACCCACACCCAGAAGGGACACCCTGGGGGCCACGGCAGTCCTGCAAGCCCGGGCGGTACTCATGCCTGAGCTCATGCCCAGCGGGCAGGGGTCTCAGACTAGGAACCGCGGGCCGCAGGCTAGAGCCAGGGTCAGCCTGCTCACCCCTGCCGCCCCTTACACGTCGGGCCCAGGGCAGAGGAGTTACTGAAACACAGATCATCCTTAATCAGTGGGGCTGCTTTAGATACCCATAAACACTGGTGAACACACTTTAAACACAGCTTTGGGGACACACCTAGAGGAGGAGAGAATCTTTTGGGAGACTCTGTGGTGGGAACATTATAAAGTTAGTACCTTGATCTCCTGTGGATTAAAGGGCCAGGATCGGTTACATGCTTCACTTTTATCGGGCCTTGAAATTAGAGTTGAAAAAATAAAGAGAAATTAGTCTTGGTTGGGCTGCTTCCAAATGGCATGAGAAAACACTCAAGTTGTGGTCTAGAGAGAATGAAAGGGGGTGAGCCACGCTTGGGCACAAGCAGGCACTACTGGAGTTCCCTTCAAAGCAGAAAGGTGTTTGAAACTTCAGGCACAGTGCCAACAGGCTTTCCCACACAGGAAGCAAATAGACAGCCCAGTAGGGGGCGACCCAGAGCTGGGTCAGTGGAGGTATGTATCTGGCCAGGTTCTGGCACACCCCTGGTGGTTCTGTGATAAGAGTCTGTCTGCAACGTAGGAGACCCAGGTTCGATCCCTGGATTGGGAAGATACCCTGGAGAAGGCCATGACAACCCACTCCCATATTCTTGCCTGGAGAATCCCATGAATAGAGGAGCCTGGTGGGCTACAGTCTACAGGGTTGCAAAGAGTTGGACACGACTGAGCAACCAACACTTTCTGAGTTACTTGCAAATCTCCATTCAACAAGCATAGTGTGAGAACAGCAAGAGGTCCCACCTCTTTAAAGGCGATGAGGACCATTAATACAATGCACGTGTCGTGCCCAGGACGTGCCTGGTGACGGCTCAAGGTTGGCTGCGGAAAGTTCTAGCACAGAGCTCGTGTCCCTCCACTTGTGCCTGATTCTGTCCTCACACGTCCAATTCTGGGCGGGTCCACGCTCCATCTCCACGTGTGGCTTAGATCACGAGGGACCAAACCTGCTTTCTCCAGGGTGGACAAGCCTGGCCCAGCCCCCATAACTAGCCCAGCTCCCCACAGAGCTGGGTGCCGCCCCTCCAGCTGCAGGGCGGCCGAGGGCACCAGTGAAGTCACAGAAAACCAGAGGTGGGATGAGGCCCGGTCCTCAGGCCCCTGTTTAACCAGCATTCCACTGACCCTGTCCCCAAGGGACACCGAGGCCAGGAGGAGCCAGGACGGCCCGCCTCTCAAGGGAGGGGGAGACCCGGTCGCTCCCTCTGGACAAACCAACGCACACAGTTTGACATCATAAATACATGCACACACCACAAAAAAACAAACTAAACAGGCTGCAGGCAAAACCAGAAGAAAGACCCTGGGCGTCTGAGAAGCATGGGCACTGTAGACACAGATCACATGTGTGTGACGTGCATATGTTCATTTTTATGCACTTACTTATTGGTTCCAAAAGAAGAAATGAGAAAATGAAAAGTCAGTGATCGAAAATGTACCCAGAAGCCTTAAATGCATATTTAAGCTAGACTGTTATCGCTCTACCAAAACAGAACTCAAGGACAACAGAAGGCAGGTCCCGTTAGAAAGACTAACGATGTTTCTCAACAAGCTTCTGGCCTGCTGAGTAAACTCCTAACAGAGATCACCAGAATACACGTCTGGACAGAGTGAAGCCAGAACCCCAGGTTAGCCAGCTTCTGGGGCTGCTGAAGTTTTAAATGCAGGAAGTACTTGCCATAATCCGTGTATCGTCCAGTAATTCGGAGGGTCTTTGCAGTGGCTCCCAACTTCCTATGAAGAAGAGACAGGAGACAAGTGGTTTCTTGTTTATTAAATACACTCAGCAATCTTCCTTTCTTTCGACAAAATCAATGAAATCCTAACACAAAATAAATTCTGTGGTAATTTACGATAAACAATGTTCATGAGGGCACCACACGGGGTGGGGGCTGGATGTTTTATTTGGAAAAGGTGAACCAAAAATTTGGGAAACAATTTAGCAGCTCTTTTTTTTTCTTTATGGGCCTGAAAATTAAGTCTCTCTGTTGGATGCACTCGTAGTTACCCATGAATAATTTTCCTGTCATGCAATCAAAGACTGAGAAGCAGAGGCTGACATGGCAGCCAGTCGTACTCAGATCTGTTCAGGCACCAGGTTCAAATGCAACAGTGCAATGATAAGCAGTAAGAATCTGGAGCCAACAAAAACACAAGATGAGAGTAAAATAATTAACTCATGGAATTAAAAATCTTCAGTGTAACACTTTACAGAAGCTCCAAATTGTTTCGCCAAAATGGATCTTTTCTGAAATAAATAACCATTAAGAAATATAGCTCGACTATCAGGCGGTGGGGTCAGAACTTGGGCCCAGTGCCTGCAGTGAACAAGCGAGGGACAGTACACGTCGGGTGTGGTGAGGAGCCGGCTCACCCGCAAGCCCTCCTGCTTAAACCCTTCTGACCTGGGAGGTGTGCCTCTGTATGGTTGGCCTGGAAATGAGGGCAGACCTGCTTTGGTGACGGCAATGTCTGACGCCAGAAGGCTCAGACTAGNGTGCCTGCAGTGAACAAGCGAGGGACAGTACACGTCGGGTGTGGTGAGGAGCCGGCTCACCCGCAAGCCCTCCTGCTTAAACCCTTCTGACCTGGGAGGTGTGCCTCTGTATGGTTGGCCTGGAAATGAGGGCAGACCTGCTTTGGTGACGGCAATGTCTGACGCCAGAAGGCTCAGACTAGGCGGCAGAGGGCAGGATGACCACCTGTGCCCTGCTTCCACCCCAAGGAAACACAGTCCAAAGCAGGCAGGCTTTCCCGCAGCACGAGGCAGCGGAGGGCAAAGCCAAGTGCCCACGAGGGCTTTTCTACCCAGCGTCTTGGATGAGCCTTTGGTGGGGGAAAACTGGAGTCAAGATGCAGCTTTCCAAGGAGGCAGGAGCCGAGGGCCCCTAAGCGGAGGACAGACCTGCTCTGGCATCTGTGA
>SJYA01016728.1:2365-17452 GCA_006410615.1 Neotragus moschatus
GTGGCACCACCGAGGGTGTGACTCTGGGCTTTCCTGTGGAAAGTGTCTCCTCCTCAGATGCGAATGGAACGCTGAGAATCATTTCCCACTTCTCGATGAAGCAAGGAAAAGATCCTTCATTTCTGGCTGTGGAGGAGACAACGAGGCTCCTCTTCAGTTGTGGCGGGACCCTCGGGTTTCCTCTTGAGTGAAGAAAGTTTTTTCGGGGATCTTCTTGAGGAGTAGCAAGGGTGTGAATGAAGCTTTCGAAGTCTAAGTGGGGTGGTGTGATTTCCCTCGAGATGATCCCTCGGAAAAGGCCTAATCTCGCCTGGAGAGCAGAATCTCTAGTTTTTCTCGAGTTGCGGCAATCCCTCTCGAGTTATGACGGGGACCTCTGGGATACACTCGTTTGACTTCCACAAAATCCAGTCTCCATGTTAGTTGCCAGGGGCACTTCGACATTGCTCTCAAATCGGTGCCGGGTCCTAAATTCTCGTCAAGAGCTACGGTCTGAACCTGAAGTGTCCTCTGAAGTGCTGACATGGATTTTGATGTTCCTCTGGATTTCCCAGAATAGAGTCAAGCCTCATCTTCAGTGGAGACACGAAGTTATGCTTTCCTCACGAGCACTCGAATCAGAGTCAGGCTTCCCTTGATGTTGACATCAAAATCTGTGGCTTTCGCTCGAACTGACAAGGACTGTCACACGTGCCCCCGCGGTGTGAGTTGATACTCGAGTTGACAGTTAAGGGAATGCAGGGAAATCAGGTTCATCTGAAGGGGCGTGACTCATTTGTGGTCGTTAGGAATGGTGGCACCACACAGGGAACATTTGTGGGTCTTAGCAATGGTGACACGACCCAGGGAGTGCCTCTGGCCTTTCCTGTGGAGAGCTCCTCCTCCTGAGATGAGGCTGGAACGCCCAAAATCCTTTCCCCTTTCTCGACGAAGCAGGGAAAGAACCTTCGTTTCTACCTGAGGAGGATACAATGAGGCTACTCTTCAATTGTGGTGGGACACTCAGGATTCCTCTTGAGTGGAGAAAGGTGGTTTGGGGAACTTCTTGAGTTGTACCAAGTGTGTGAAGGAAGCTTCGAAGTCTAAGTGGGGTGGTGATATTTCCCTCGAGATGCCCCCTCGGTAAAAGGCCTTGTCTTGCCTGGAGGGCAGAATCTCCTAGTTTTTCTCGAGTTGCGCCATTCCCTCTCTAGTTACAACGGGGACCTCTGGGATCCCCTCGTTTGACCTCCACAAAGTCCAGTCTCCATGGGAGTTGTCAGGGGCCTCTCGACATTGCTCTCAAGCTGGTGCCGGGTCCTAAGTTCTCGACAGGAGCTGAGGCCAGAACCTGAGGTGTCCTCTGCGGTGCTGACATGGATCTTGGCGTTCCTCTGGACTCCCCAGAGGGGAGTCAGGCCTTGACTCCAATAGCCAAAGGCACTTTCGCTTTCCTCCTGAGCCCTCGAATCAGAGTCAGGCTTCTGTGAGGTTGACATCAAAATCTGTGGCTTTCGCTTGAACTGACAAGGACTGTCACATGTGCCCCCGCGGTGTGAGTTGATACTCGAGTAGACAGTTAAGGGAATGCAGGGAAATCAGGTTCATCTGAAGGGGCGTGACTCATTTGTGGTCGTTAGGAATGGTGGCACCACCCAGGGAGTGCCTCTGGCCTTTCCTGTGGAGAGCTCCTCCTCCTGAGATGAGGCTGGAACGCCTAGAATCCTTTCCCTATTCTCGACGAAGCAGGGAAAGGAACCTTCATTTCTGGCTGAGGAGGAGACAACGAGGCTCCTCTTCAGTTGTGGCGGGACCCTTGGCATTCCTCTTGAGTGGAGACAGGTGTTTTGGGGAACTTCTTGAGGAGTCGCTATGGTGTGAAGGAAGCTATCGAAGTGTAAGTGCAGTGCTGTGATTTCCCTTGAGATGCCGCCTCTGAAAAAGGCTTCATCTTGCCTGGAGGGGAGAATTTCCTGCTATTTTTGGAGTTGCGGCAATCCCTCTCAAGTTACACAGGGATCTCTGGGATCCCCTCGTTAGACCTCTTAAAAGTCCATTCTCAATGGGAATTGCCATAGGCCTCTCGACATTGCTCTCAAGTCGGTGCCGGTTCCTAAGTTCTCGTCAGGAGCTGAGGCCCAAACCTGAGTTGTCCTCTGCAGTGCTGACATGGATCTTGGTGTTCCTCTGGAGTCGCCAGAAGGGAGTCAGGCCTCGTCTGTAAATCTCTGCTTTCCTCCGGAGCACTGGAATCAGAGTCAAGCTTCCCGTGAAGTTGACATCAAAATCTGTGGCTTTCCCTCGAAGTGACAAGGACTGTCACACGTGCCACCGAGGTGTAAGTCGATACTCGGATTGACAGTCGAGGGAATGCAGGGAAATCAGGTTCATCTGAAGGGGCCTGACACTTTTGTGGTCTTTAGGAATGGTGGCACCACCTAGGGCACATTTGTGGGTCTTTAGGAATGGTGGAACCACCCAGAGAGTGCCTCTGGCCTTTCCTGTGGAAAGCACCTCCTCCTGAGATGCGCCTGGAACACCGAGAATCCTTTCCCCTTTCTTGACGAAGCAGGGAAAGGAACCTTCATTTATGGCTGAGGAGGAAACAACGAAGCTCCTCTTGAATTGTGACGGGACCCTCGGGATTTCTCTTGGGAGGAGACAGGTGTTTTCAGGAACTTCTTGAGGTGTAGCTAGGAGGTGAAGGAAGCTTTCCAAGTCTAAGTGGGGTGGTGTGATTTCCCTCTAGATGCCGCCTCGGAAAAAGGCCTCATGTCGCTTGGAGGGGAGAATCTCCTAGTTTTTCTCGAGTTGCGGCAGTCCCTCTCGAGTTACGACGGGGACCTCTGGGATCCCATCGTTTGACCTACACAATGTCCAATCTCCATGAGAGTTGCCAGGGGCCTCTCAACATTGCTCTTAAGGCATTGCCGGGTCCTAAGTTCTTGTCAGGAGCTGATGCCGGAACCTGAAGTGTCCTCTGCAGTGGTGACATTGATCTTGACGTTCCTCTGGAGTCCCTAGAGGGGATTCAGGCCTTGTCTCCAGTGGAGACACGCACTTGTATTTTCCTCCTGAGCACTAGAATTAGAGCCAGGTTTCTCGAGAAGTTGACATCAAAATCTGTGGCTTTCCCTCGAAGTGACATGGAGTGTCACACGTACCCCCGAGGTTTGAGTCGTTACTCGGAGACAGTCGAGGGAATGCAGGAAAATCAGGTTCATCTGAAGGGGACTGACCCATTCGTGGCCTTTAGGAATGGTGGCACCACCCAGGGTATATCTGTGGGTCTTTAGGAATGGTGGCACCATCCAGGGAATGCCTCTGGCCTTTCCTGTAGAGAGTGGCTCCTCCTTAGATGTGACTGGAACGTCGAGTATTTTTTTCCACTTTCTCGACGAAGCAGGGAAAGAACCTTCATTTTTCACAGAGGAGGAGACAAGAGGCTCCTCTTCAGTTGTGGCGGGACCGTCGGGCTTCGTCTTAAGTGGAGACAGGTGTTTCAGGGAACTTCTTGAGGTGTATCATGGGTGTGAAGGCAACTTTCGAATTCTAAGTGGGGTGGTGTGATTTAACTTGAGATGCCTCCTCAGAAAAAGGCCTCATCTCGCCTGGAAGGGAGAATCTACTAGGTTTTCTCGAGTTGTGGCAGTCCTTCTCGAGTTATGACGGGGAGCTCTGGGACCCGGTCGTTTGACCTCCACAACGTCCAGTCTCCATGGCAGTTGCCAGGGGCCTCTCGACATTGCTCTTGAATCAGTGCCAGGTCCTAAATTCTCGTCAGGAGCTGAGGCCGGAACCTGAGATGTCCTCTGCAGTGCTGACATGATTCTTGGCGTTCCTCTGGAGTCCCCACAGCGGAGTCAGGCCTCGTCTCCAGTGGAGACACGCACTTCCGCTTTCATCCCGAGCACTCGAATCAGAATCAGGCTTCCAGTGAAGTTGTCATCAAAACCTGTGGCTTTCCCTCGAAGTGACAAGGACTGTCACACCTGCCACCCAGGTGTGAGTCGATACTCGGGTTGACAGTCAAGGGAATGCAGGGAAATCAGGTTCATCTGAAGGGTCCTGACACATTTGTGGTCTTTAGGAATGGTCTAACCACCCAGGGAATATTTGTGGGTCTTGAGGATGGTGGCACACCCAGGGAGTGCCTCTGGCCTTTCCTGTGGAGAGCTCCTCCACCGGAGATACGACTGGAACACAGAGAATTCATTCCACTTTCTCGACGAAGCAGGGAAAGGAACCTTCATTTCTGCCTGATGACGAAACAACGAGGTTCCTCTTGAGTTGTGGCAGGACACTCGGGAATCTTCTTGAGTGGAGACAGGTTTTTCGGGGAACTTCTTGAGGTGTAGCAAAGGAGTGAAGGAAGCTTTCGAAGCCCAAGTGGGGTTGTGTGATTTACCTTGAGATGTCACCTCGGAAAAAGGGCTCATCTCGCCTTCAGGGGAGAATCTTCCAGGTTTTATCGAGTTTGCGCAGTCCTTCTCGAATTATGACGGTGTCCTCTGGGATCCCTTCGTTTGACCTCCACAAAGTTCAGTCTAAATGGGAGTTGCCAGGTACATCTCGACATTCCTCTCAAGTTGGTGCCGGGCCCTAAATTATCATCAAGAACAGAGGCCGGAAACTGAGGTGTCCTCTGCAGTGCTGCAATGTATGTTGGCTTTCCTCTGAAGTCCAAAGAGAGGAGTCAGGACTCGTCTTGAGTGGAGACACGGAGCTGTGCTTTCCTCCAGAGCACTCGAATTAGAGTCAGGCTTCCCGTGAAGTTGTCATCAAAACCTGTGGCTTTCCCTCGAAGTGACAAGGACTGTCACACGTGCCACCGAGGTGTGAGTCGATACTTGGAATGACAGTCGAGGGAATGCAGAGAAATCAGGTTCATCTGAAGCGGCCTGACACATTTGTGGTCTTTAGGAATGCTGGAACCACCAGGGAACATTTGTCGGTCTTTAGGAATGGTGGAACCACCCAGGGATTGTCTCTGTCCTTGACTGTGGAGCGTGCCTCCTCCTTAGATTTGACGGGAACGCTAAGAATTCGTTCTCCTTTTTCGACGAAGCAGGGAAAGGAACCTTCATTTCTGGCTGAGGAGGAGACAACGAGGCTCCTCTTCNCATGAACCTGATTTCCCTGCATTCCCTCGACTATCAACCCGAGTATCGACTCACACCTCGGTGGCATGTATGACAGTCCTTGTGACTTCGAGTGAAAGCCACTGATTTTGATGTCAACTTCACAGGAAGCCTGACTCTGATACGAGTGCTCGGGAGGAAAACGGAGCGCCATGTCTCCAGTGGAGACGAGACCTTACCCCCCTCTCGGGACCTCAGAGGAACGCCAAGATCCATATCATCACTGCAGAGGACACCTCAGTTTCCGGCCTCAGATCCTGATGATAATTTAGGATCCGGGACCGACTTGAGAGCAATGTCGATAGGCACCTGGCAACTCCCATGGAGATTTTACTTTGTGGAGGTCAAACGAGGGGATCCCAGTCGTCCCCGTCGTAACTCGAGAAGGACTGCCCCAGCTCGAGTAAACTTTGAGGATTCTCCCCTCCAGGCGAGATGGGCCCTTTTTCCAAGGTGGCATGTCAAGGGAAGTTACACCACCCCACTTAGANACTCCCATGGAGATTTTACTTTGTGGAGGTCAAACGAGGGGATCCCAGTCGTCCCCGTCGTAACTCGAGAAGGACTGCCCCAGCTCGAGTAAACTTTGAGGATTCTCCCCTCCAGGCGAGATGGGCCCTTTTTCCAAGGTGGCATGTCAAGGGAAGTTACACCACCCCACTTAGACTTCGAAAGCTTCCTTCACACCCTTGCTACTCCTCAAGAAGTTCCCTGAAACACCTGTCTCCATTCAAGAGGAATTCCGAGGGTCCTGCCACAACTGAAGAGGGGCCTCGTTGTCTCCTCCTCAGCCAGAAATGAAGGTTCATTTCCCCGCTTCGTCCAAAAAGGAGAACGAGTTCTCGGCGTTCCAGTCGAATTTAAGGAGGAGGCGCCCTCCACAGTCAAGGACAGAGGCAATTCCTGGGTGGTGCCACCATCCTAAAGACACACAAATGTTCCCTGGTGGTTCCACCATTCCTAAAGACCACAAATGTGTCAGACCCCTTCAGGTTAACCTGATTTCTCTGCATTCCCTCGACTGTCATTCTGAGTATCGACTCACACCTCGGTGGCATATGTGACACTCCTTGTCACTTCCAGGAAAAGCCACAGGTTTTGATGACAAGTGCACGGGAAGCCTGACTCTGATACGAGTGCTCAGGTAGAAAGTGGAAGTGCATGTCTCCACTGGAGACGAGGCCAGACTCCACTCTGTGGACTCCAGAGGAACACCAAGATCAATGTCAGCACTGTATAGCACACCTCAAGTTCCGACCTCAGCTCCTGAAGAGAATTGAGGACCCGGCACTGATTAGAGAGCAATGTCGAGAGGCCCCTGTCTACTTCCATGGAGACTGGACTTTGTGGAGGTCAAACGAGGGGATCCCATAGGTCTCCATCGTAACTCGAAAAGGACTGCCACAACTCGAGAAAACCTAGAAGATTCTCCCCTCCAGGCGAGATGAGGCCTTTTTTCGAGGGGGCATCTCGAGGGAAATCACACCACCCCACTTAGACTTCGAAAGCTTCCTTCACACCCTTGTTACACCTCAAGAAGTTCCCCGAAACACCTGTCACCACACAAGAGGAATCCCGAGGGTCCTTCCACAACTCAAGAGGAGGCTGGTTGCTAGGGGCCTCTCGACTTTGCTCTCAAGTCGCTGCCGAGTCCTAAGTTCTCGTCAGGAGCTGAGGCTGGAACCTGAGATGTCCTCTGCAGTGCTGACATGGATCTTGGCGTCCTTCTGGAGTCCCCAGAACGGAGTCAGGCCTCGTCTCCAGTGGAGACACGCACTACTGCTGTCCTCCCGAGCGCTCGAATCAGAGTCAGGTTTCCTGTGAAGTTCACATCAAAATCTGTGTCTTTCTCTCGAAGTAATATGGACTGTCACACCTGCCACCGAGGTGTGAGTCGATACTCGGGTTGACAGTTGAGGGAATGCAGGGAAGTCAGGTTCATCTGAAGGGGCCTGATACATTTGTGGTCTTTAGGAATGGTGGCACCACCCAGGGAATATTTGGGGATCTTTAGAATGGTGGCACCACCCAGGGTTTGCCTCTGTCCTTGACTGTGGAGTGCGCCTCTTCCATAGATTCGACTGGAACGCCGAGAATCCGTTCTCCTTTTTCAACGAAGTAGGGAAAGGAACCTTTGTTTCTGGCTGAGTAGGAGACAACGAGGCTCCTCTTTATTTGTGGCAGGACCTTCGGAATTCCTCTTGAGTGGAGACAGGTGTTTCGGGGAACTTCTTGATGTGTAGCAATGGTGTGAAGGAAGCTTTGGAAGTCTAAGTAGGGTGCTGTGATTTCCCTCGAGATGTCGCCTTGGAAAAAGGCCTCATCTCGCCTGGAGGGCAGAATCTCCTAGTTTTTCTCGAGTTGCGCAGTCCCTCTCGAGTTACGAAAAGGAATTCAGGGATCCACTCGTTTGACTTCCACAAACTCCAGTCACCATGGGAGTTGCCAGGGGCCTCTCGACTTTACTCTCAAGTCGCTGCCAAGTCCTAAGTTCTCGTCAGGAGCTGAGGCTGGAACCTGAGGTGTCCTCTGCAGTGCTGACATGGATCTTGGCCTTCCTCTGGAGTCCCCAGAGGGGAGTCAGGCCTCGTCTCCATTGGAGACACTCACTGCGGCTGTCCTCCCCAGCACTCGAATCAGAGTGAGGCTTCCTGTGAAGTTGACATCCAAATCAGTGGCTGTCCCTTGAAGAGACAAGGACTGTCGCACATGTCACCGAGGTGTGAGTCCATCCTCGGGTTGACAATCGAGGGAATGCAGGGAAATCAGGTTCATCTGCAGGCGCCGGAAACATTTTTGGTCTTTAGGAATGGTGGCACCACCCAGGGAATATTTGTGGGTCTTTAGGATTGATGGCACAAACGTGAGTGTGCTTCTGGACTTTCCTGTGGAGAGCGCCTCCTCATGACATGCAACTGGAACGCCGAGAATCCTTTCCCCTTTATCGACGAAGCAGGGAAAGTACCTTCATTTCTGGCTGAGGAGGAGACAACCAAGGTCCTCTTGTGTTGTGGCGGGACCCTCGGGATTCTTCTGGAGTGGAGACAGGTGTTTCGAGGAACTACTTGAGGTGTATCAAGTGTGTGTAGGAAGTATTCGAAGTCTTAGTGGGATGGTGTGATTTCCTCGGAGATGAGGCCTCGGAGAAAAGGCTCATCACCCCTGGACGGGAGAATCTGCTAGTTTTTCTCGAGTTGTGGCAGTCCCTCTCGAATTACGACGGGGACCTCTGGGATTCCATCGTTTGACCTCCACAAAGTCCGATCTCCATGGGAATTTCCAGGGGCCTCTCGATATTGCTCTCAAGGCGTTGCCGGGTCCTAAGTTCTCGTCAGGAGCTGAGGCCGGAACATGAAGTGTCCTCTGCAGTGGTGACATTGATCTTGGCATTCCTCTGGAGTCCCCAGAGGGGATTCAAGCCTCGTCTCCAGTGGAGACAGGCATTTCTGTTTTCCTCCGGAGCACTCGAACCAGAGCCAGGCTTCCGTGAAGTTGACATCAAAATATGTGGCTTTCCCTCGAAATTACAAGGAGTGTCACACGTGCCACCGAGGTGAGTCGATACTCAGTGACAGTCGAGGGAATGCAGGGAAATCAGGTTCATCTGAAGGGGTCTGACACATTTATGATCTTTAGGAATGGTGGTACCAGCCAGGGCATATCTGTGGGTCTTTAGGAATTGTGGCACCACCCAGGGAATACCTCTGGCCTTTCCTGTAGAGAGTGCCTCCTCCTGAGATGTGACTGCAACGTCGAATATCCTTTCCCTTTTCTCGACGAAGCAGGGAAAGAACATTCATTTTTGGCTGAGAAGGAGACAACGAGGCTCCTCTTCAGTTGTTGCGGGACCGTCGGGATTACTCTTGAGTGGAGACAGGTGTTTCGGGGAATTTCTTGAGGTGTAGCAAGGGTGTGAAGGAAGCTTTCGAAGTCTAAGTGGGGTAGTGTGATTTCCCTTGAGATGCAGCTTCGGAAAAAGGGCTCATCTCGCCTGGAGGGGAGAATCTTCCAGGTTTGCTCGAGTTGTGTCAGTCTTTCTCGAGTTAAGACGGGGACCTCTAGGACCCCCGCGTTTGACCTCCACAAAATCCAGTCTCCATGGGAGTTGTCATGGGCCTCTCGACATTGCTCTCAAATTGGTGCCAGGGCCTAAATTCTCATCACGATCTGAGGTCGGAACCTGAGGTGTGCAATACAGTGCTGACATGGATCTTGGAGTTCCTATGGTGTCCCCAGAGGGGAGTCAGGCCTCGTCTCCAGTGGAGACACACACTTCCGCTTTCCTCCCAAGCACTCGATTCAGAGTCAGGCTTCCCGTGAAGTTGTCATCAAAACCTGTGTCTTTCCCTCCAAATGACAAGGACTGTCACACGTGCCACCGAGGTGTGAATTGACACTCGGAATGACAGTCGAGGGAATGCAGAGAAATCAGGTTCATCTGAAAGGGCCTGACACATTTGTGGTCTTTAGGAATGGTGGAGCCACCAGGGAACATTTGTGGGTCTTTAGGATGGTGGCATCATCCAGGGATTCCCTCTGTCTTTGACCGTGGAGCGCGCCTCCTCCTTAGATTCGACTGGAACGCCGAGAATCCGTTCTCCATTTTTGAGGAAGCAGGGAAAGGAACCTTCATTTCTGGCTGAGGAGGACACAGCGAGGCTCCTCTTCAGTTGTGGCAGGACCCTCGAAATTCCTCTTGAGTGGAGACAGGTGTTTCGGGGAACTTCTTGAGTTGTAGCAACGGTGTGAAGGAAGCTTTCCAAGTCTAAGTAGGGTGGTGTGGTTTCCCAAGAGATGTCGCCTCGGAAAAACGCCTCATCTCGCCTGGACTGGAGAGTCTCCTAGTTTTTCTCGAGTTGCGGCAATCCCTCTCGAGTTACAACAGGGACCTCTGGGATCCCCTCGTTTGACCTCCACAAAGTTCAGTCTCCATGGAAGTTGCCAGGGGGCTCTTGACTTTGCTCTCAAGTTGGTGCCGGGTCCTAAATTATCATCTGGAGCTGAGGCCGGAACCTGAGGTGCCCTCTGCAGTGCTGACATGGATCTTGGTGTTCCTCTGAGGTCCCGAGAGGGGGGTCAGGCCTCGTCTCCACTGGAGACATGGCGCTCCATTTTCCTCCCTAGCACTCGAATCACAGTCAGGCTTCCCGTGAAGCTGACATCAAAATCAGTGGCTTTCCCTCGAAGTGAGATGGACTGTCAAACATGCCACCGAGGTGTGACTCGATACTTCGGTTGAAAGTCGAGGGAATGCCGTGAAATCATGATCACCTGAAGGGGCCTGACACATATATGGTCTTTTTGAATGGTGGCACCACCCAGGGAATATTTATGGGTCTTTAGGAATGGTGGCACAACCGTGAGCTTGCCTCTGGCCTTTCAAGTTGAGAGCGCCTCCTCATGAGATGTGACTGGAACGCCGAGAATCCTTTCCCCTTTCTCGACGAAGCAGGGAAAGGACCTGCATTTCTGGCAGAGGAGGAGACAACCAGGCTCCTCTTGAGTTGTGGGGGGACCCTCGGGATTCTTCTTGAGTGGAGACAGGTGTTTCAGGGAACTTCTTGAGGTGTAACAAGGGTGTGTAGGTAGTTTTTGAAGACTTAGTGGTGTGGTGTGATTTCCGTGGAGTTGATGCCTCGGACAAAATGCTCATTTCCCCTGGACGGGAGAATCTCCTTGTTTTTCTCCAGTTGCGGCAGTCCCTTTCGAGGTACGACTAGGACCTGTGGGATCCCATCGTTTGACCTCCACAAAGTCCAGTCTCCATGGGAGTTGCCGGGGCCTCTTGACATTCCTCTGAAGGTGTTGCTGCTTCCTAAGTTCTCATCAGGAGCTGAGGCCGGAACCTGAATTGTCCTCTGCAGTGGTGACATTGATCTTGGCTTTCCTCTGGAGTCCCCAGAGTGGAGTCAGGCCTCGTCTCCAGTGGAGACACGCAGTTCTGTTTTCCTCCCGGGCACTCAAATCCGAGCCAGGCTTCCCGTGAAGTTGACATGAAAATCTGTGTCTTTACCTCGAAGTGACAAGGAGTGTCACACGTGCCACCGAGTTGTGAGTTGATACTCGGGAACAGACGAGGGAATGCAGAGAAAACAGGTTCATCTGAAGGGACCTGAAACATTTCTGGTCTTTAGGAATGTTGGCACCAACCAGGGCATATCTGTGGTTCTTTAGGAATGGTGAGAACGACCCAGAGAATGCCTCTGGCCTTTCCTATAAAGAGTGCCTCCTCCTGAGATGTGACTGGGACGTCGGGTATCCTTTCCCCTCTCTCCATGAAGAAGGGAAAGATCCTTCTTTTTTGCTGAGGAGGAAACAACGAGGCCCCTCTTCAGTTGTGGCAGGACCCTCGGGATTACTCGTGAGTGGAGACAGGTGTTTCGGGGAACTTCTTGAGGTGTAGCAAAGGTGTGAAGGAAGCTTTCGAAGTCTAAGTGGGGTGGTTGGATTTCCCTTGAGATGTCACCTCAGAAAAAGGGCTCATCTCGCTTGGAGGGGAGAATCTTCCAGGTTTTCTCGAGTTGGGGCAGTCCTTCTCGAGTTACGACGGGGACCTCTGGGATCCCCTCGTTTGACCTCCACAAAGTCCAGTCTCCATGGGAGTTGCCAGGGGCCTCTCGACATTGCTCTCAAGTCTGTGAAGCGTCCTAAATTATCATCAGGAGCTGAAGCCGGAAACTGAGGTGTCCTCTGCAGTGCTGACATGGATCTTGGTGTACCTTTCAGGTCCCAAGAGTGGAGTCAGGCCTCGTGTACCGTGGAGACATGCACCTCCGCTTTTCTGCCGAGCAGTCGAATCAGAGTCAGGCTTCCTGTGAAGTTGACATCAAAATCAGTGGCTTTCCGTCGAAGTGACAAGGACTGTCACACATGCCCACGAGGTGTAAGTCGATACTCGGGTTGACAGTTGAGGGAATGCAGGGAAATCAGGTTCATGTGAAGGGACCTGACACATTTATGGTCTTTAGGAATGGTGGCACCACCCAGGGAACATTTGTGGTTCTTTAGGTATGGTGGCACAACCGTGAGCGTCCCTCTGGCCTTTCTTGTGGAGAGCGCCTCCTCATGAGATGCGACTGGAACGGCGAGAATCCTTTCCCCTTTCTCGACGAAGCAGGGAAAGAAACTTCAATTCTAGCTGAGGAGGAGACAACCAGGCTCCTTTTGACTTGCGGCAGAACTCTCGGGATTCTTCTTGAGTGGAGATTGGTGTTTCGGGGAACTTCTTAATGTGTAACAAGGGTGTGTAGGAAGTTTTCGAAGACTTGTTGGGGTGGTGTGATTTCCCTGGAGATGACGCCTCAGAGAAAAGGCTCATCTCCCCTGAAGTGGAGAATCTCCTAGTTTTTCTCGAGTTGCGGCAGTCCCTCTCGAGTTAAAATGGGGACCTCTGGGATTCCATCGTTTGACCTCCACAAAGTCCAGTCTTCATCGGAATTGCCAGGGGCCTCTCGACATTGCTCTCAAGGCGTTGCCGGGTCCTAAGTTCTCTTCAGGAGCTGAGGCCGGAACCTGAAGTGTCCTCTGCAGTGGTGACGTTGATCTTGGTGTTCCTCTGGAGTCCACAGAGGGGATTCAGGCCTCGTCTCCAGTGGAGACACGCACTTCTGTTTTCCTTCCAAGCACTCGAATCAGAGCCAGGCTTCCCGTGAGGTTGACATCAAAATCTGTGGCTTTCTCTCGAAGTGACAAGGAGTGTCACACATTCCACCGAGGTGTAAGTCGATACTCGGTGACAGTGGATGGAATGCAGCGAAATCAGTTTCATCTGAAGAGGCCTGACACATTTGAGGTCTTTAGGAATGGTGGCACCACACAGGGCATATCTGTGGGTCTTTAGGAATGGTTGCACCACCCAGGGAATGCCTCTGGCCTTTCCTGTAGAGAGTGCCTCCTCCTGAGATGTGACTCGAACGTCGAGTATCCTTTCCCTTTTCTCGACGAAGCAGGGAAAGGACCTTCATTTTTGGCTGAGGAGGAGACAACTAGGCTCATCTTCAGTTGTGGCGGGACAGTCGGGATTACTTGAGAGGAGACAGGTGTTTCGGGGGACTTCTTGAGGTGCAGCAAGTGTGTGAAGGAAGCTTTCGAAGTCTAAGTGGGGTGGTGTGATTTCTCTCGAGATGNCTTTTCTCGACGAAGCAGGGAAAGGACCTTCATTTTTGGCTGAGGAGGAGACAACTAGGCTCATCTTCAGTTGTGGCGGGACAGTCGGGATTACTTGAGAGGAGACAGGTGTTTCGGGGGACTTCTTGAGGTGCAGCAAGTGTGTGAAGGAAGCTTTCGAAGTCTAAGTGGGGTGGTGTGATTTCTCTCGAGATGCCGCCTCGTAAAAAGGCCTCATCTCGCCTGGAGCAGAGAATCTTCTAGGTTTTCTCGAGTTGCGGCAGTCCTTCTCGACTTACGACGGGGACCTATGGGATCCCCTTTTTTGACCTCCAAAAATTCCAGTCTCCGTGGGAGNCCCATGGGAGTTGTCAGGGGCCTCTCGATATTGCACTCAAATCGGTGCCGGGTCCTAAATTCTCGTCACAAGTTTAGGACGGAACCTGAGGTGTGCTATACAGGGCTAACATGGATCTTGGCGTTCCTCGGGAGTCCCCAGAGGGGAGTCTGGCCTCGTCTCCAGTGGAGACACGCACTTCCGCTTTCCTCCCGAGCACTCAAATCAGAGTTAGGCTTCCTGTGAAGTTGTCATCGAAACCTGTGGCTTTCCCTCTAAGTGACAAGGACTGGCACACGTGCCACCAAGGTGTGAGTCAATACTCGGAATGACAGTCGAGGGAATGCAGAGAAATCAGGTTCATCTGAAGGGGCCTGACACATTTGTGGTCTTTAGGAATGGTGGAACCACCAGGGAACATTTGTGTGTCTTTATTAATGGTGACACCACCCAGGGATTGCTTCTGTCCTTGACTGTGGAGCACACCTCCTCCTTAGATTTGATTGGAAAGCCGAGAATCTGTTCTCCTTTTTCGACGAAGCAGGGAAAGGAACCTCCATTTCTGGCTGAGGAGGAGACAACAAGGCTGCTCCTCACTTGTGGCGGGACCCTCGGAATTCCTCTTGAGTGGAGACAGGCGTTTCGGGGAACTTCTTGCCATGTAGCAAGGGTGTGAAAGAAGCTTTCGAAGTGTAAGTAGGGTGGTGTGATTTCCCTCGAGATGCCGCCTCGAAAAGAGGTCTCATCTCGCCTGGAGGGGAGAATCTCCTAGTTTTTCTCAAATTGCGGCAGTCCCTTTCGAGATACGACAGGGACCACTGGGATCCCCTCGTTTGACGTCCACAAAGTCCAGTTACCATGGGAGTTGCCAGGGGCCTCTCGACTTTGCTCTGAAGTCGCTGCCGAGTGCTAAGTTCTCGTCAGGAGCTGAGGCCAGAACCTGAGGTTTCCTCTGCAGTGCTGATATGGATCTTGGAGTTCCTCTGGAGTCCCCAGAGGGGAGTCAGATTTCATCTCCATTGGAGACAGGCACTGCCACTGTGCTCACGAGCACTCGAATCAGAGTCAGTCTTCCCGTGAAGTTGACATCAAAATCTGTGGCTTTCATTCGAAGTGACAAGGAGTGTCACACCTGCCACCGAGCTGTGAGTCCATAGTTGGGTTCACAGTCGAGCGAATGCAGGGAAATCAGGTTCATCTGAAGGGGCCTGATACATTTGTGGTCCTTAGGAATGGATGCACTACCCAGGGAATATTTGTGTGTCTTTAGTATGGTGGCACCACACAGGGAGTGCCTCTGGCCTTTCCTGTGGAGAGCTCCTCCACCGGAGATGCGACTGCAACACAGAGAATCCTTTCCAATTTCTCGACAAAGCAGGGAAAGGAACCTTCATTTCTGCCTGATGACGAAACAACGAGACTCTTCATGAGTTGTGGCAGGACCCTCAGGAAGCTTCTTGAGTGGAGACAGGTGTTTCCGGGAACTTCTTGAGGTGTAGCAAAGGTGTGAAGGAAGCTTTTGAA
>SJYA01016782.1:0-10897 GCA_006410615.1 Neotragus moschatus
CTCGGCTCGCCGGGCGGCGGCTGAGGAAGAGGGCGCGGCCACCGGCCCACCCAATCCCCGCCCGCCTTTCTCCCGTCCAGCCAATCAACGGGAAGCCCGGCTGGGCGGGGTCCCTCCTTGAACCTGAGGCGGGGCGGGCCGGCTGATCAGTGCGGGAAGCTCCCGCTTCTCTGCGGCCCTGGGCCCGGCGCTGGCGCTCTGGGGCCCCCGCGGGGTGGGGAGCAGGCTCCCGCGCGCAGCGCGGCCGTGGCGCTCACTGGGCTCTCACTGGGCTCTCGCGGACCGGCCTCCAGCTCTCGAGCCCGCNGCTGGGCGGGGTCCCTCCTTGAACCTGAGGCGGGGTGGGCCGGCTGATCAGTGCGGGGGCTCCCGGTTCCCTGCTGCTCCGGTCCCGGCGTTGGCGGTCTGGGGCTCCCGCGGGCTGGGCAGCGGGCTCCCGCCAGCAGCGCGGCCGTGGCGGTCACTGGGCTCTCGCGGGCCGGCCTCCAGCTAGGGTGCCCGCTGTGCCAGGACGTCTGCAGGCCACCAGCGCCTGTCCGTGGGCTGCTCTCCGCAGAGGGGCGCGGCTGCAGCCCCAAGCGCGGGCCCACGCACCCCCGCTGGGGAGGGGAGGCGGCGGTTCTGAACTCGGTAAGGAAAGATCCGCCCCAGTGTACAAAGGCCCGGGAAGGGCAGAGCCTCCAGCGTCCCTGGCTTCCACACCGACTCCAGTTGCCTTTCGAACCGCTCCATATACTTACCCCTTTCAGTCCTTGCAAAAACAGAAATTAAATTAGGATCCACTACTTAGAAGACTTTCAAATTAAGCCAAATTTCAAACTCTTCTTTGATATAATATTTTTAGAGAAACATTAGNCTAGTTAGAAGACTTTCAAGTTAAGCCAAACTTCACACTCTTCTTTGAAATGATTTTTTTAAAAGAAACATTAGCGTTAAAAACCCATACACCTGAGGCGACGCAAGAAATCCGCTGTTGCAGGGGGAGCCGCCTGGACCCTCTACAGACAGCGTCACGAGCCTCACCACACACACACACACACACACACATGCCCTGCAGCATTCTAGCAAAATCCTGGTGATAACAGCCCCACGAGGATGAAGCGCTTCCTGTCCTGGATGAACCGAGCTCCTGGAACCTGACCAGCTCAACCTGAGTATAAATGCATCAGGGCTTTCAAGGTCTGCGCAGCTCAAGGCTAACGAAGCCTCTGTCAGCTGTAATAGTATGACAGCCAGTTGATTTCCCCAGCAAACGAGGAATAAGTAAGTGAAAGTCGCTCAGTCGTGTCCGACTCTTTGCGACCCCATGGACTACAGTCCATGGAATTCTCTAGGCCAGAATACAGGAGTGGGTAGCCTTCCTTCCCCTTCTCCAGGGGATCTTCCCACCCGCGTTGCAGGCAGATTCTTTAACAACTGAGCCACCAGGGAAGTGCAGAATAAAAGCATTTAATAATAATTTTTTACGTGGGCAACACATTTCACCAAAGAAGGTACAAGAACAGCTAAAGAACAAAGAAGATCCTTATTACCATTAGCCACAGAGACATACCACTTCAAGCGCCAGATTAGCTACAATAAAAACAGTGGAGGGACTGTTGTGCAGAACGCACCGAGAAAGGCCGACCACAGGCAAACCGGGGAACAAGCCCCGGGCATTGCTTTGCTAGGGAAAAACTCTGGGTGGGGCTCTGATAGCCAGAGTCCACTGGAAGCGCAAAGCATGGGCTCTTCCAATTAGCTGAGCTGCTGCCGTCTCTGATTGGCTGGGCTGCTGAGGGCAGGGGCAGAGGGAGGTTTTCTTCTTCCTGACGGAAAGTAGCTGGAAGTCTCTTCCGGTTAGGGAAATTGACAAGACAGGAGGGTATGAGAGCGCCTCCTACGGGCCTGCCTTAACTCCAAAGGTTAGCTGACTACTCCTTAATGAACTCCACATTTCCCCCTTTGATCAAGATCTTTCCTTGAAAGCATCACTGATCAAGAATCAGGGTCTTCCCACCTGGCAGTTTGCCACTGGCTTGTGGGAAAGGCTACCCACTCCAGTATTCTGGCGTGGAGAACTTATAGTCCATGGGGTCACAAAGAGTCTGGCAGGACTGAGCGAATTTCACTCTCTTCACTTTGTAGGATCCTAGTTCCCCCACCAGGGATGAAACCCAGGCCTCCTTTGGAGTCTTAACCACTAGACCACCGGGGAAGTGCCAGCTCACCCCCTCTTCTTATGACGTCCCTTCTCTGGGGCCTGCGCCTCCAAGTACCTCCAAATACAGCAGGTGGGATGTCGGGATAAGACTCCGGGAACACGAAAGCCCAGAGATTTGCATGGCATAGACGCTGGGTAAATCCCCCCACAATCTGTCTGGGGGAATTCATTCTGAGAAATCTTGTATTTGAGCATAGAACTGCATTTCAATTACTTGGCCCTTTCTGAATGACCGTTATGAGCATAAAAAAGTCACTTCCTTTGTGTCCCTCGCCATAGAGATGAATCATGCCCCAACCCAAGCTTCTGGAGCCACGTGGGGTGATGGGCCAGGCTTGGTGGCTGGTGCTCTGGCCAGGAAGCCCCGTGGAAATTGTCACCCTTGAGTTTCGAGGGCCTGGGCACTGCACGATCCCGTTCTCAAAGGAAACAAGTTGGTGCTTCATTTAAACTGCTTTCGGGCACCCTCTGTTCTGTGACCTGCCGGACATGATACTCTTATCCATTCTGCTTCAGTGGACCGTGAGGTGCCCACGGAACAGAGACGCTGATGCCAGCGGGGGTGGGGATGGGGCTGGGCCATGAGCCTCCCAGCCTCGCCTCCCGCTCACCACCCCACCATTGGAGAGCTCTGACCCTGTCTGCAGTCCCGTCCTCTTCCCCCGGGCCGAGGGTGGGGCCCGAGGGCTCTCACCCCTGGTCACTTTGCCCTTCCGGTGACTCTCCTGATGCTACTCGGGGCCCAGCAGAGTCACCCCGCTGGCGCAAACTCAGCTGTGCTGGGAGGGGCCAGTTGCGAGTGCCGAAAGACTCTCTTGTCGCCCAAGGACTGTCAGGGGTTCAGGGAGCAAAGGCCAGGGCTGATTTTGTTGCTCCTCGGTGCTCAGCAGGTGCTGGGTCCTCTCGGGCAAGCTACCAGAATCTTCGTAGCCAAATTCCACACTCACGAGCTGTGTCAGGGCAGGGGTGGGTCATGTGAGGGTTCTGAGATGCCCTTCGTGGCATGTCAGGGGACCCAGAGAAAAGCTGGTGGCTCAGGGTCACAGGGCACTCGGTTCCGGGCCACAGGCTCTGCAGATGAGGTGCGGACTGTCTGTCACAGGGCGAGGGCCACCCTGTCTGGGCCCAACGGCTTCCTTTCATCTCCACAGCCCAGAGAGCAGCGGAGCATCAGCCGCCCACCAGGGCTCAGGAACACGGCCCAGTCCAGCTGGAACTGACCTCTGATGGTTTTTAGCTGCATTTTGGTTTTATCGGGGTCAGCCAACACCTGCTAATTCTGTTTCAAAATCGGATTCTTCAGGCAGGTAAACATGTGCCCCAGCCAGAATGATGGGCTCTATACAAAGTTGGCTGCTTACTGCCAAGAAAATCACATCTCTCGGTTTCCCCCTGAGATTCTTTAGTAATACTACCTATGGTTAGTTTCTATGACAACGGTAGAGACTGAATCCTCCCCCAAACCAAGTAACTGTTATTTTGATAAACTCTCCAGGGGAGCAGCTTCCAGGGTCGTGAGGCTGGAGGCCAGGGAACTGCCGGGCAGAGGGGGCCCCCGGGGCCTGAGGTGGGTGCTCGAGAGCCTTCCGTCTGAAAGAGGCTGTGAGCCTGAAAGTAAGAAGCCCGGACTAGGGCAGAGCTGAGACCTCGCTAGTGTGGCCGACGTTGCTCAGAGCTGCGAGAAGATGGGCACTGCTGGCCAGGTGTCCAAGCAGCTCCGGCTAAAGAAACCAAGCAGCTGTGTGAGTGTGTGTGTGTGTGTGTGTGTGTGCACGCACCTGTGTGTGGCATGCGCAGCCCTTGCTCCCCAGTGTCTTGCCAAGAACAGATTGCAAAGCCAGGAGAAAACAAAATCATCCAGCAATAAAGTAACAGGTGTCACTGAAGGTGTGGACAAGACGGAGCCCGCCCACACTGGGAGCGGGACAGGCCGCTGCTATGGAGGCCAGACTGGCAGGCCGCTCAGCACATCACACCGCAACCAGCATTCGCTCCCGGGGGAACCCCCCCAAGAGCCTCCCAGAGAACCCGATTCAGTGTGGTCCCTCCTTCTCTGACATGGGAGGTGAGACCTGGAGTGTGGCCGAGGGCCGGGCCTGGGGGCTACCAGCCCGCCAAGTGCCTCTCAGAAAGACGGGTCCTGGTGCACAGCTGGTGGGACCACGGTCAGCGTGTCAGGACGTTTGGCTGTTGCTGCCGAGATCGTCCACAGCCACAGCCCATCAGTTCCGGAGAATGGATGGAAGCCACGTGCCCACAGCCTCTGTGCCCGTGGCAGAGAACACGGGACGGGGGAAAGGCCTCAATCCGCGGGCCCACCACGCTCAGCCGCCACGCAGACGCCTGGCCGGGCTGCGGCTCCCCGGGGCTCCAAGCACCTTCCGTCCCAGGCCTGGAGTCTGGGCTGTGTGGATGGCGTGGGGGCGGCCCCCACCCTGCCTCTCCACATCCTTTGTCGTGGGACAGCCTGGGCCCCGCCCCAGGGTGCGCTGAGGGAGGCCATCGGAGGCACGGCGCCCCCGTGTGCTGTCCACACGAACCCAGGGCAGCCTACGCCCCAACCTGTCTCCAGCCTGGCCTCGCGCCCCGACCCCCCCTACATTTGCTACCCGGAGGTCTGCGTGAACCTGGCACGTGCTGCCGTGGCGTCGAGGTCCAAACCCACATTCTGCCACCAACTAGCTGAGATGCATGTGCCAGAGAGGGTCTCTTTTGGGATCCCCGGGTGCGGCCCCCCTCTGCTGGTGTCCCTCCCGTCAGAGTACCACCCGGCGCTGGCCGTGAGCCTGGGGGATCTGCAGTTCTTGGAATGCTGTCTTGGAACACAACTATTTATCTGTAACTGACACACGTGGTGGACAGGCCAGCTCCTTCCGGGGGTTGGGGGGCGCACAGACGACCGGCCTTCACTTGCTGTGAGTGAAATGANGTACCACCCGGCGCTGGCCGTGAGCCTGGGGGATCTGCAGTTCTTGGAATGCTGTCTTGGAACACAACTATTTATCTGTAACTGACACACGTGGTGGACAGGCCAGCTCCTTCCGGGGGTTGGGGGGCGCACAGACGACCGGCCTTCACTTGCTGTGAGTGAAATGACACAAAGACAAAGGCAAAAAGACAGACAAAACATAACTCCAGCCGGAGGAACAAGGAGTCCTCTATTTTCTGTTGTAACCCTTCTCTTATAACTCTGTATATAGAAGGAGGCAAGCATCACAACCAATTAAAATGAAGATTAAGCAATCATGTGTTTTCAAAGTACAGGCGAGCAACGGAGATCACGCAGCATTCACCAGCACGGAAGTTTTAAAGACCAATCACATCATTTCATGAACAACTGAGACCGTGCTCCAGCAAGCTGACTCAGGTGCCCTCTTCTTGAGACTATCATGTCTCTATAGAATTTCTCTGGGAACCTGTCCAGGGCACAGGCTTCCAGGAAGCCCCAGAAGTCGAGGAAGAAGCCCTCCAACTCTCGAACCCACGCCTCCTGCCGCCCTAGGTGTTCCGCTTCCATTTTCAAATTTTCCACCTCTTCTTCCAGCTGGGAGAACCTCTCCCTGAGCAGCCCCAGCTCAGCCACCAAGGCCTGTGTGCATGTGGCCTGGGGCTCTTCGAGGACATGGCCACGGGTGCCCTGCCGAGAGTCAAATATTGGTCTAGGCTCCTGTGGGAGCGCCAGGCACACCTCTCGCCCTCTGGAGACACCTCTCCAGAGGACTAGGACACAAACAAGGAAGACCCAGCTTAAACAGGACCCAGGCCAGCAGTACACAGGAACGGAGACGAAGAGACCCTCAGCACAGAGACCCACCAAGGGGGCCACACCCTGAGACAGCCTCCAGGCCGACCACCGTGGTGGAAGGCTGAGACCCGCTGGGGCCTGGGGTCTTGGGGTATTCCCACCCGGGTGAAGACGCCCTCCTTGGACTGATGCAGGTGGCCCTGCCGTTCCCACTTGGCGCTCTCCCGGAAGAGGCACGACTGAACCGGTCCGCCCTTGAGGTGGCCCTCTGCTCCGCGGCGAGCTGGAGGCCAGGAGTCGTTCGGGGGCGCTCCGCGGCCGCGTGCGGAGCCGGTGTGCGACCCCGGAGGCCTGAGGGTCCGCCGCGCTCCGGTTGTCCGCGCCCCATCTCGGGCTGCAGGAGGGGAACGCGAGGGCGAGCAGTCGGGCCAGCTCCAGGGGGCTGGAGGCCAAGGGGACCTGGCCTTCGCTAAGGCTCCCGGGGGGGTGGCCCAGCGGGAGCCGGCGGCCGCTGGTCTGTGGCTGCCCTCGGCTCTCTAGGGAGCCCGCCGAGAACTTTGGCGCCCGTGGGCGCACCAGGCCGTCCCAGGTGGGGACCCTGTGAAGGAGGAAAACACAACGGGCTCTCTCTCGAGCGCGGGATCCGTCTTGGGTCGGACTGGGGACTTGGAGCGAGATGCCCAGTATCTACGGGGACGGCACACCAATGGAAAACCAGAGCCCCGGATGAAGGAGCCTCGGGACTTGCACCTAGACTCTCGGTCGCCTCAAAGAATGTGCTAAGTATCTCTAACAGAACCAAGTCGGAGACCCCATTATGCTCAGCGGGGAACGACCACAGGCCTATTGCTCAATGCCCACTGTTGAAATGTGTAGGCTTAGGACACATGAATCCTGGCTTCACTCCGATGGGATCTCCCTTTGACCTGGTCCGGACTAGTTTCAAGGAATTCGGGGAGGCGGCTTCGGGCTGGGACACTTAGGGTATCTAAGGATTTCACCAAAACTGGTCGGGGTCCTTGGCCGAGAGGAGACTCTGCCCCGGGCCTGCCGGGGTAATAACCTGCACCCCCAGCACCGGCACTGTCCTTGGGAGGGAGCTGTTTCCCGCAACGCGTGCTTACGCCACCTGGAGCTGTTGGAGGGCGCTGCTCCCGGAAGCGTCACCGCCAAACCGGTCCGCCCTTGAGGTGGCCCTCTGCTCCGCGGCGAGCTGGAGGCCAGGAGTCGTTCGGGGGCGCTCCGCGGCCGCGTGCGGAGCCGGTGTGCGACCCCGGAGGCCTGAGGGTCCGCCGCGCTCCGGTTGTCCGCGCCCCATCTCGGGCTGCAGGAGGGGTACGCGAGGGCGAGCAGTCGGGCCAGCTCCAGGGGGCTGGAGGCCAAGGGGACCTGGCCTTTGCTACGGTTCCCGGGTCGGTCGCCCCGCGAGAGTCGGCGGCCGCTGGTCTGTGGCTGCCCTCGGCTCTGTAGGGAGCCCACCGAGAACTTTGGCGGCCGTGGGCCCCGGTCCCGGGAACTCCCACAGCGATGGACTGGCAGTCCTGGGCGCACCAGGCCGTCCCAGATGGGGACCCTGTGAAGGAGGAAACACAACGGGCTCTCTCTCGAGCCCAGGATCCGTCTTGGGTCGGACTGGGGACTTGGAGCTAGGTGCCCAGTATCTACGGGGATGGCACACCAATGCAAAACCAGAGCCCCGGATGAAGGAGCCTCGGGACTTGCACCTAGACTCTCGGTCGCCTCAAAGAATGTGCTAAGTATCTCTAACAGAACCAAGTCGGAGACCCCATTATGCTCAGCGGGGAACGACCACAGGCCTATTGCTCAATGCCCACTGTTGAAATGTGTAGGCTTAGGACACATGAATCCTGGCTTCACTCCGATGGGATCTCCCTTTGACCTGGTCCGGACTAGTTTCAAGGAATTCGGGGAGGCGGCTTCGGGCTGGGACACTTAGGGTATCTAAGGATTTCACCAAAACTGGTCGGGGTCCTTGGCCGAGAGGAGACTCTGCCCCGGGCCTGCCGGGGTAATAACCTGCACCCCCAGCACCGGCACTGTCCTTGGGAGGGAGCTGTTTCCCGCAACGCGTGCTTACGCCACCTGGAGCTGTTGGAGGGCGCTGCTCCCGGAAGCGTCACCGCCAAACCGGTCCGCCCTTGAGGTGGCCCTCTGCTCCGCGGCGAGCTGGAGGCCAGGAGTCGTTCGGGGGCGCTCCGCGGCCGCGTGCGGAGCCGGTGTGCGACCCCGGAGGCCTGAGGGTCCGCCGCGCTCCGGTTGTCCGCGCCCCATCTCGGGCTGCAGGAGGGGAACGCGAGGGCGAGCAGTCGGGCCAGCTCCAGGGGGCTGGAGGCCAAGGGGACCTGGCCTTCGCTAAGGCTCCCGGGGGGGTGGCCCAGCGGGAGCCGGCGGCCGCTGGTCTGTGGCTGCCCTCGGCTCTCTAGGGAGCCCGCCGAGAACTTTGGCGCCCGTGGGCGCACCAGGCCGTCCCAGGTGGGGACCCTGTGAAGGAGGAAAACACAACGGGCTCTCTCTCGAGCGCGGGATCCGTCTTGGGTCGGACTGGGGACTTGGAGCGAGATGCCCAGTATCTACGGGGACGGCACACCAATGGAAAACCAGAGCCCCGGATGAAGGAGCCTCGGGACTTGCACCTAGACTCTCGGTCGCCTCAAAGAATGTGCTAAGTATCTCTAACAGAACCAAGTCGGAGACCCCATTATGCTCAGCGGGGAACGACCACAGGCCTATTGCTCAATGCCCACTGTTGAAATGTGTAGGCTTAGGACACATGAATCCTGGCTTCACTCCGATGGGATCTCCCTTTGACCTGGTCCGGACTAGTTTCTGTGCAACCCCAGAGAAGGCAGCCCACCAGGCTCTTCTGTCACTGGGAGTCTCCAGGCAAGAACACTGGAGTGGGCTGCCATTTTCTTTTCCAAATCGTGAGAGTGAAAAGTGAAAGTGAAGTCGCTCATTCGCGACCGACGCTTCCCCATCCCATGGTCTTCAGCCCACCAGGCTCCTCTGCCCACGGGATTTTCCAGGCAGGAGTACTGGAGTGGGGTGCCATTGCTTTCTCCCCAACTAGCCTCTAACCACCAGCCTGGCAGTGTCTCAGCAGCGGCTGCCTGGTGACTGCTGCCTGTTCACCGCGGTAGCTGTGGTGGCCCTTGCACCCATGCCTGTANCTGGAGGCCAGGAGTCGTTCGGGGGCGCTCCGCGGCCGTGTGCGGAGCCGGTGTGCGACCCCGGAGGCCTGAGGGTCCGCTGCGCTTCCGTTCACGGCGCCCCATCTTGGCCTGCAGGAGGGGAACACTAGGGCAAGCAGTCGGGCCAGCTCCCTCCATGGGAGCGGGTGCGCCGGGCGCCGTGTGCGGGTCCGTGGAGTCGCAAGGCCACAGAGGGGACCGAAAGGGGACCCGAAGACAAAAGTCGCGTGTAAGGTGTGCACCAGAGGCCCGGGGCAGGAAGAATGGGCGCTGGTCACCAGAACGGCGGAGGAAGGGGATATCAGGAGGAGAAGCAAAAGTGGCAGAGCCATCTCGACCCTGTAGTCTCTTCTCCCTGGGATACCGTGGTGGCGCTGGGCTTTTATACCCGCCCGGGCGTCACCCGCCTCTCTGTGACGTCACGTGCACCTCCGGCCAATCGCCAAGCGGCATTCACCGCTGCGCTCAGTGGGCCAATTGCGGGGCGCTTCTCCCCTTCTTCCTCCTATCTGGCCCCGCCCCGCTGCCCACGTGTTTGGTCAGTCCCTGGCGAGTGCAGCGTTGTGCATCCCAGAGCTGGTGAGGGTGAGGGCGCTCCAGCGGTTGCCATGGTGACCTTAAACGGAGCACATCTGGGGTCAGGAGGCACAGGGAGCTTGGGCATCACCGGCCAGCGTGGGTGGGTGAGCCTGGCCACACCCTTGCAGGTGCAGGGGAGGGTTCAGGAGTGGAGCCTGACAGACGGACCAGCTGTGCTGAGGTGAGGCGGAAGCTGGCATGCTGGGCGGGGGATCAGGCGCCGGGGACCACCGGGCACCAAGCTGAGACTGGCAGCCTGTCATCCACAGCGGGAGCCTTGGCCCGGGCACACCCAGCTCGAGGAGCTGCCCGAGTCTGGGGTGCAAGCAGGAGGACACCCACCCCCGACCCCCTCACGAGTGTTATCGGCCACGTCGGAGGAAAGGCCTGTAGCTGTGACTAGGCAAGGACAGGAGCCCGTGGGAAGCAGCTGGGCCGGGCACGCTGCTGGAGACCCCAGGCACCTCCTGGGACGGGAGCAGGGTCACATCAGGTTCGGCGCCCCCAGGGCTGAGCCCCATCAGCCCAGGGCGGGAGCCACACACACTGGATGGGGATGGGGTTGTGGTGGGGGCCAGGGGGCCTGAGGACATGAGGGCAAGGAGGCTCNCAGCCCAGGGCGGGAGCCACACACACTGGATGGGGATGGGGTTGTGGTGGGGGCCAGGGGGCCTGAGGACATGAGGGCAAGGAGGCTCAGGCCCGGGGGTCCCAAGCGCAGCAGAGCCGCCGGCTGGGGCGGGACCTGGGACACACAGACAAGGACACCGCCCTCAACAAAGGTGCACCCGCCAGAAGCTCCAGTCACGGGAGGTGGGCACGCGGGGCGGCCACGCACTCTTGCCAGGCACGCCTGACTGCTATGCCCGCCGCCGTGAAGGCCGCCCTCGGGACACGGGGGTACTGCCGCCCCCAGCCAGCAGCCTGAAGACAGGTGGACTCGCAGGGGCAGCGCAGGGCACCGGTGGCCCGATCGCCACTGCACACGGCCTGGGGCATCGAGCCCTTCCACACCTGCACCCCGGGGCCACCACAAAGGGACTGACAGAAAGCATGCCCGGCCCAGAGAGAGGCTCACACACGAGGAGCGGGCACAGGAGGCCTCTGGCGCGCGGTGGCGGGGCCGACCCCGCCCACACCCCCCTCCTCCAGGTCGCC
>SJYA01016786.1:0-19329 GCA_006410615.1 Neotragus moschatus
TTTAAACGTTTTGTCTCCTCCCCCCTGAGCCTGCCCTATGCAAATTAGGGTGGGCCCGGAAGGGGGTGCCTTTGTTTCACCTGAGGTTCTCACTCTGGTCTGTGGGTTTTTCCTTTGTTCCCTTTCCACAGGCTTTTCCCTTTCTTTGCCTTCAGCTACCACCATTTTGGACTCCTTTTTCCTATTCTAGGGCTTCCCTTGTGGCCCAGCTGGTAAAGAATCCACCCACAATGCAGGAGGCCTGGCTTCCACCCCTGGGCTGGGAAGATCCCCTGGAGAAGGCCTTTCCCTCCACTGTTCTAGCCTGGAGAATTCCATGGACTGTACAGTCCATGGGGTCGCAGAGTTGGACACGACTGAGCGACTTTCACCTCACATTTTCTATTTTAACTACCTAACGGTATCATCAATTGAAAAAAAAAATCTGTTCTGGGCTCAGGTTTAAAATGATTTATCTGTCCATTTCTAGACTTTCTCTTCTGCTCTCCCATGAGAGTCATATCTTCATAGTACTTGTGTAATATTTTTACAATATTATGTTGTAATATCCTTATTTGCGAGAATAAGCTCATTAGAAAGCCTTTTCTCTTCCAAATGAATTATTTAGTAATTTCTGACACTGTCTTCCGCGTGTGTGTGTGTGTGTGTGTGTGTGTGTGTGTGTGTGATCCCTAGGGATAAATAAAAGCTGAGGCAGTAACTGTCAGAAAGACTGAGCCTGGGGAGAGGAGCCGAGGGCAAGTGGCTGCCCTGAGGAGGAACAGGGATGCTGGCTCTCAGCCCATCGGAATAAAACAAGAATAAACCAATTCAGAACTTGATGAGCAGATGAAAATCCCTGTAACTCTCTTCCTTGATTTTTATGATTTTCAGTTGAACTGCTGACCATGGAAACCCAGGTCACAGGACTTAAAACACTCAAAGGTTCTGGTAGTCAGTCAGGCCAGAACTCTGGATCTGTGGTGAGCAGGGTTTGCATTTGACCGTTATGCGTGAGAAGTCTGAGCTCGTTACAGTGAAAATGAAGAGCTGCCACCTCACCTCTCCTGGAGGTGGCCCTGGGACTCTGCGGACAAGGCCGCTGTCCTTCCAGGAGCAGCTCTGGAGGCCCTCAGTCCTTGGATGGTGTCCAGGGGCCGGCGGCATGCAGGGTACAAACAGTCGCCTGAGGCCGAGGGGCGTCGGGACTGGGTGCTGCTGGTGCCTTGCTCAGAAAGGCCCAGAATGATAAACAAGGCCTTGGACCCAGGGCAGCTGTGCCTCCTGACAAAGTGGCCTGCCAGGGATGTTTACCACAAAACGTAATCGCAGGTCCCTGCATTCATCTGCTCCCTGGACAGGGCTCATCATTCCCATGTGTGTTTGGGTGAGAATCTTCCAAGAGACGAAGATTTTTGTTTGGGTCAGATTTTTTGACAGAACTGCTCTTTTCTGAAAATAATTAAGGCTGCAAGACTGGGTTCAGGTGGAGCCATTACTTTTCTGCAAAGGCCGATCAGCTCCATAGCACAGACGGAGGGCGGACGGCAGCCTTCCTGTGTCTCCTGGCAGAAGGCAGCAGCCAGGGAGGGCGGCAGTCGGCACCCAAGTCTGTGTGGGTGTCAGCTGAGGCAACACGTGATCCTCAAGCAGAAACACCTGATTTCGGCCTTCTGATGGGAAAGCAAGGCCAACTACCTCCGAAGGATTTACACATTTGCTTGGACCTCTGCGGGGTCCCTAGCTCATTCTGAATCTCTTGGGAGAAGAGGCATTCTGTCTCTGGTTTTTTTTTTTTTTTTTAATAACTCAGGGGTTATTTGATCTATAGCAAAAAGGAGCAGCAAAGGTTTCTAAATTCAGAAAGCTGGGTTCTAGTTCTAACTCCACTATGAGTTGTGTGACCTTTGATTAATATTTTCCTCCTCCTAATCTCAGCCTGTTTATTCATAAAATAGTAAGATGGTTGCAAAATGCCCACTGTGGTTGCAAGGGTGAACGAGCTAAGGTTTATGAAAGCTCATGGGATCCACAACTGTGTGGATACAAATACAACCTCATGGGTGGATACAAATACAACCTCATGTCAGAGAATGGAGGGATCTCACACAGTCCACTTCCATGCCCACATGGTTCTGGAGCTGGAGCTCTGCTTGGCCAAGGCCCTGCCAGACACACTGAGAACGTGCCTTTATTTGGCTTCTGTTACCTTCCCATCACATCATAGCCAGCACCTCTCCCAGGCTTGGGGGTTACTCAGGGCGGGTCCCTTTCAGTAGCTTATAGTTTCTTTATCCTTCTTATTGAAGGGATTGTAGGGGGTCACAGTTGTGACCATTTGAGAGAGCGGCCCCTGGTGACGGAAGAGTTCAACTGCCATTCCTTTCCGTAAGACACTAACAAAATGGAGAGAAAAAGAGACATGTGAAATAAAATGAGAACATATAACCTCACGTATTCTCCAATTAATGATACACAAATATGGGAGAGATGAAGAGAGAAAGCGATAGGCATGGAGGGAGAGAGAAAAAGGACGCACAGAACAGGGAGAGAGTGGGAATGGTTAATCCTTGTGAGCACTGTTTCACTTACTTGCATTCAGTTCATTGACTGCATACCATGCATTATATCACTGACTGAAAATCTACCTTGTGCCTAGAGTTACAGTTGGTGCCAAGAAGACATAAAATACAGACAGAAGGAGGTAAAGCTGCAGAGAGGCCACTGAGTAACCAATAGCTACCACACAAAGCTTGGGGGTGTGGGCTCAGGGTGCGAGGCTGCCCAGAGGTAGAGTCATCTTTCTAGACTGGAGAGGGACCTTTCTGGTTTTCAGAAATGAATGGCCTCTACCCTCCACCAACAAAGGAGAAAAGGCATCCTTCTCGAGGACTGCCTTCCTTCCCCTCCCAGGCGTACAATGACCTAACTCGAGAGCTTGTGCTTGCATGAGGCCAGCCTCTGGACCTGGCTAAGATGCATTTGCATTTTCAGAGCTGTGTCACCATACTGGCAAGGCAGGACTTTCAACAAATGTTTTCAAATTTGAGATACAATGAGCAATAACTCCCTGCTTCTCACTGGCAGCTTCAAAGCACGAAGTCTGCATTAAACTCCCATCAAATGCCTCCTGTTTTCAATTTGCAAAATGGTGTTTAAATAAATATATGTGGCTTTTAACAGAATGTTGTCTTTTATGAAAAGATGGATATCCAGAATAAGTGAATGTGTGTCTCATGTAGTATGTTCTGTGCATGTTCTAAGGATAATGCAGAAGGGTGGTAAGTATGCAGAGTTGAGTCCCAGAGGCTAAGATGCTGTTCGCTAAGATGCTTTCAATCTCTTAATGCCCTCCTTCTGGCAACAGCAGTGGGAAAATGAACTCTTCTGTCTTTTTGGACTTGACACCCTATTTTTTAAACAATGTAAATTGACTGCTAATACTTAATTGTTCTTTAATGGAATAATCATCATTAGGATTCCCCCCTCCCCAATATATCCAAGCACGTTGAGTAATAGGATTCATACTTACTGGTGCACTTCTGAATCTGGTGAGGGGGTCGTTGATGGACGATCAGAATTTGCTGGATGGGTGGCTGTGAAATGAACCTTACCAGTGTACCCTGGAATATTCGCAGAGCTAAAGGAAAGAGTGAAAAGAGAAGAAAGGAAATGAACACAGCAATCTGCGAAAAGACTCACGGTCACCAGCACCCAATTATGAAAACATATAGAAGGACGTAGTTTTCTAAAGGTTCTGTCCCACGTTAAGGTCTGGAAGTCGGATTGCCAGGTAGGAAAGCATGCAGGCAGGGGGCAGAGATGAGTGGGTAAGAGCCTTCCTCTGAGACTGAAGAAGCTTGTTTCGCGTCCATGCTTCTCTGCTGCTTGAATTTGCATGTGTTTTACATGCCTGATCCGCATGGAGCTCCGTTCCCTAAGGAAGGCGGACACGCTTTCCTCACCAAACGGCAGGCCCAGCTCCCGGGCAGGGCTCTGTGGAGCCGACTCCAGTGCTGGTGGACACACGCATGATGTTTAAAAAATACTTCTTTCTCGCCACAACCAGTGTCCTGACTTCACACAGTTTATGAAATTTAGCTCAATTCCACATACTGCTCTGTGTTCACGGCCCTTTTCCCTCCAGAGAGAGTAAAAGAAAAACACAAGAATGAATGGCAGGTTTTTCAGCGTGGGTATGAAATTCGTCTTGATAAAGGCAAGCAAACATCCGAAACAAATATTCTATTGGGTACTTCAGAGGTGTGTGAATAATAACCACTGTTTTGACATTTTTACAGCATACAAAACCCTTTCCGTGGATCATCCCCTGAGGAAGAGGTGGGGCCAGGCCGAGTGCTGCTGGAGACACGGGCCCTCATCCCCAGGTGCGAGGGAAGACGTGAGGTTGAGACTATCTCAAAGAGCAGAAACATGCTCTCTGCAATCCAGGGCACGTCAAGTAACACTGTCTTTGTAAAGTGCAGCTCTCAGGGGCCTTCTGGTGCCACAGTGAGGAGAGCGGAAGGCCAGCGTGCCCTGGTCACCCCCTAGTCCCTCCTCTGGGAGCTGGACATCCCTCGGCGAGGGTCCTTACCCTCCATGGCTGCCCAGACACAAGGTAAGGAGCACTGAGGACTGAGTCCCATGGGAGGTGCAGGGTCGGCTCCTCTGAGGGTCCCCTGGTTTGACCCCATCCTGTCCACATGTCCAATAAGGGGACCTCCAAGCACCCCTGACGGCTGGAGGAACTGTCGAAACACTCAGCTTCAGAGAGGACATGTGCAGTGGCAGGTGGTGAGCAGGCAGGGCAGGGCAGGGCAGTGAACGGTGAGCGCTCAGGGGCCGGGCCTGGACCTGGGCCTCTGACTCTGCTTGTTGGCTCGCAGACCCGCACACAGACTGAAGCCCTGGAAGCTGCGCTGGCTCGGCTACGAGAAGGGTGACAGGACCAGGCCTCAAGGCTGCAGTCCAGAGGGAGGCCAGAGTCTACCTGTGTCTGTGGGCAGGTCCCCTGGGATCCTTCCGGGCACGGACTCTGCGATGGCATTGGCACACGAGAGGACAGGACATACAGGGCAGGGCCTGTGCCAGTAAACATTCTGTGTCTCTTCCAAGCACATCAGTCTGTGACTAGCTTCCTCTCAGACAATAAAACAGGGGACCCGATGCAGACAAAGGGAAGGGCAAGCACATCAAGGGCCAGAGCAGAATGAGCGGCGCAAGTTAACGGATACGGTGAGGCTGGGAGCCAGGCCGGCCTCCACCCCTCCACCAGCTGTGAGATTAAGTGGGGAAAGCCCTGGGCGGCTGCAGCCAAGAGTGCACGCGGCCTCCCAGGGTCCTTGGGGTCAGAGGGATTCAGTGAAGGTAAAAGCAGCTGGCAAGTCTTTAGCGCTTAGTAGGTGCTCAACTAATTGCAGTCATAATACAAGATTTCAAAGAAATAAGAAATGTATGAAATAGCAGCCTGGCAGTGAAGAATGCAGTTGACCCGGGACAGGCAGCTGGAGAGAGGTAAAGACAGTGGTTTCCCGACGCCGCTGAGCCTGACAACTTGGGGATTTTTCAAAGGTACCAACGCCTGACTCCCACCCACCAGACATGCTAATTTAATTGGTAAGTGCTGTGAGCTGGAAATTGTTTTTTTTTTTCTCTCTCTCTCTCCAGATAACTCTCATGGGCAGTCAAGTTTGGAAGTCTATGTTTCAGGTTTCAGGTTTGTTGGAGGGACTTGGTTGAGTGAACCACCGCTGCCAAATTCTAGGCAGCACCCTTCAGGACTTCTTGGAATCTTCTCCTAGAAGTGCAGCTGTATGTCAGAGTGGGAGCAAAAAGTGCGGCAAAGTCATTCATATGTTCTATCTCTCCCCGAATTCATCAAAGGTTCCATGCATGTTGTGAAGGAAACCCCCTTCCTCTGAGTGAGAATTTTTTTCCACTGCCTCTAAAACACCTGCAGAATGAAAATGCCTCTAAGGTCACAGCCTTCCATCAGAGCAGTAAGAAGCCAGGACTGAAGCTTGACAAGGGCTGGATCTAAAACACCATCCAACTATTGGCGCTTTACCTGTGGCAGACAGGTTACTGATGTTAAACAGTATTCTACGTCAGGTTATAATAGTGATATCATATTACATCATATCTAAAAATAACACACGTGAGCTAGAGGACTGAATTAATGATAAGCTGCTTGGGCTTGAGAAACGAATGCAGTTGCATAATAAACTGCCACATATTTGAAAACGAAAGTCCTCACCCACGCTGCTTCTAGAATCTATTCCATTTAACCCTTTTTCAGGGACAACAAAGGGGAACTTTTTTCCATCTTAAGCAACAAGACTAGAGGAGAGCAGATTCTGGGGGACGCTCTATAGACCCATGGCTGACGGGGATAAGGTTTTGCAGATGAAAGACACTGAAAAGTACAGGCTCTGAGAGAACTTCCAAGTCAGCTGCCTGATCAGACCCATCCCCTCACTTAAGGAAAGCTAAGGGAAGCAGGAACCCATTTAAAAATAAGCGGTCTTTATGTCTGTCTTTGCTCCATAGTTGCCCGTCTTCTGAACACCTTCTTTGACATCCGATTCCCAAAATAAGCCTAGGGTTGGTCCACTATGGGTAACTGAATAAATTACTGCCTAAGTTTATAACTAATTGGTTTTTCTCAACAAAACATAATAAAATAGAAATTAAATAACTTGAAAAATATAAGGAAGTTTAGTAAATCAGTTAGAAAAAAAANTGTGGTTGCAAGGGTGAACGAGCTAAGGTTTATGAAAGCTCATGGGATCCACAACTGTGTGGATACAAATACAACCTCATGGGTGGATACAAATACAACCTCATGTCAGAGAATGGAGGGATCTCACACAGTCCACTTCCATGCCCACATGGTTCTGGAGCTGGAGCTCTGCTTGGCCAAGGCCCTGCCAGACACACTGAGAACGTGCCTTTATTTGGCTTCTGTTACCTTCCCATCACATCATAGCCAGCACCTCTCCCAGGCTTGGGGGTTACTCAGGGCGGGTCCCTTTCAGTAGCTTATAGTTTCTTTATCCTTCTTATTGAAGGGATTGTAGGGGGTCACAGTTGTGACCATTTGAGAGAGCGGCCCCTGGTGACGGAAGAGTTCAACTGCCATTCCTTTCCGTAAGACACTAACAAAATGGAGAGAAAAAGAGACATGTGAAATAAAATGAGAACATATAACCTCACGTATTCTCCAATTAATGATACACAAATATGGGAGAGATGAAGAGAGAAAGCGATAGGCATGGAGGGAGAGAGAAAAAGGACGCACAGAACAGGGAGAGAGTGGGAATGGTTAATCCTTGTGAGCACTGTTTCACTTACTTGCATTCAGTTCATTGACTGCATACCATGCATTATATCACTGACTGAAAATCTACCTTGTGCCTAGAGTTACAGTTGGTGCCAAGAAGACATAAAATACAGACAGAAGGAGGTAAAGCTGCAGAGAGGCCACTGAGTAACCAATAGCTACCACACAAAGCTTGGGGGTGTGGGCTCAGGGTGCGAGGCTGCCCAGAGGTAGAGTCATCTTTCTAGACTGGAGAGGGACCTTTCTGGTTTTCAGAAATGAATGGCCTCTACCCTCCACCAACAAAGGAGAAAAGGCATCCTTCTCGAGGACTGCCTTCCTTCCCCTCCCAGGCGTACAATGACCTAACTCGAGAGCTTGTGCTTGCATGAGGCCAGCCTCTGGACCTGGCTAAGATGCATTTGCATTTTCAGAGCTGTGTCACCATACTGGCAAGGCAGGACTTTCAACAAATGTTTTCAAATTTGAGATACAATGAGCAATAACTCCCTGCTTCTCACTGGCAGCTTCAAAGCACGAAGTCTGCATTAAACTCCCATCAAATGCCTCCTGTTTTCAATTTGCAAAATGGTGTTTAAATAAATATATGTGGCTTTTAACAGAATGTTGTCTTTTATGAAAAGATGGATATCCAGAATAAGTGAATGTGTGTCTCATGTAGTATGTTCTGTGCATGTTCTAAGGATAATGCAGAAGGGTGGTAAGTATGCAGAGTTGAGTCCCAGAGGCTAAGATGCTGTTCGCTAAGATGCTTTCAATCTCTTAATGCCCTCCTTCTGGCAACAGCAGTGGGAAAATGAACTCTTCTGTCTTTTTGGACTTGACACCCTATTTTTTAAACAATGTAAATTGACTGCTAATACTTAATTGTTCTTTAATGGAATAATCATCATTAGGATTCCCCCCTCCCCAATATATCCAAGCACGTTGAGTAATAGGATTCATACTTACTGGTGCACTTCTGAATCTGGTGAGGGGGTCGTTGATGGACGATCAGAATTTGCTGGATGGGTGGCTGTGAAATGAACCTTACCAGTGTACCCTGGAATATTCGCAGAGCTAAAGGAAAGAGTGAAAAGAGAAGAAAGGAAATGAACACAGCAATCTGCGAAAAGACTCACGGTCACCAGCACCCAATTATGAAAACATATAGAAGGACGTAGTTTTCTAAAGGTTCTGTCCCACGTTAAGGTCTGGAAGTCGGATTGCCAGGTAGGAAAGCATGCAGGCAGGGGGCAGAGATGAGTGGGTAAGAGCCTTCCTCTGAGACTGAAGAAGCTTGTTTCGCGTCCATGCTTCTCTGCTGCTTGAATTTGCATGTGTTTTACATGCCTGATCCGCATGGAGCTCCGTTCCCTAAGGAAGGCGGACACGCTTTCCTCACCAAACGGCAGGCCCAGCTCCCGGGCAGGGCTCTGTGGAGCCAACTCCAGTGCTGGTGGACACACGCATGATGTTTAAAAAATACTTCTTTCTCGCCACAACCAGTGTCCTGACTTCACACAGTTTATGAAATTTAGCTCAATTCCACATACTGCTCTGTGTTCACGGCCCTTTTCCCTCCAGAGAGAGTAAAAGAAAAACACAAGAATGAATGGCAGGTTTTTCAGCGTGGGTATGAAATTCGTCTTGATAAAGGCAAGCAAACATCCGAAACAAATATTCTATTGGGTACTTCAGAGGTGTGTGAATAATAACCACTGTTTTGACATTTTTACAGCATACAAAACCCTTTCCGTGGATCATCCCCTGAGGAAGAGGTGGGGCCAGGCCGAGTGCTGCTGGAGACACGGGCCCTCATCCCCAGGTGCGAGGGAAGACGTGAGGTTGAGACTATCTCAAAGAGCAGAAACATGCTCTCTGCAATCCAGGGCACGTCAAGTAACACTGTCTTTGTAAAGTGCAGCTCTCAGGGGCCTTCTGGTGCCACAGTGAGGAGAGCGGAAGGCCAGCGTGCCCTGGTCACCCCCTAGTCCCTCCTCTGGGAGCTGGACATCCCTCGGCGAGGGTCCTTACCCTCCATGGCTGCCCAGACACAAGGTAAGGAGCACTGAGGACTGAGTCCCATGGGAGGTGCAGGGTCGGCTCCTCTGAGGGTCCCCTGGTTTGACCCCATCCTGTCCACATGTCCAATAAGGGGACCTCCAAGCACCCCTGACGGCTGGAGGAACTGTCGAAACACTCAGCTTCAGAGAGGACATGTGCAGTGGCAGGTGGTGAGCAGGCAGGGCAGGGCAGGGCAGTGAACGGTGAGCGCTCAGGGGCCGGGCCTGGACCTGGGCCTCTGACTCTGCTTGTTGGCTCGCAGACCCGCACACAGACTGAAGCCCTGGAAGCTGCGCTGGCTCGGCTACGAGAAGGGTGACAGGACCAGGCCTCAAGGCTGCAGTCCAGAGGGAGGCCAGAGTCTACCTGTGTCTGTGGGCAGGTCCCCTGGGATCCTTCCGGGCACGGACTCTGCGATGGCATTGGCACACGAGAGGACAGGACATACAGGGCAGGGCCTGTGCCAGTAAACATTCTGTGTCTCTTCCAAGCACATCAGTCTGTGACTAGCTTCCTCTCAGACAATAAAACAGGGGACCCGATGCAGACAAAGGGAAGGGCAAGCACATCAAGGGCCAGAGCAGAATGAGCGGCGCAAGTTAACGGATACGGTGAGGCTGGGAGCCAGGCCGGCCTCCACCCCTCCACCAGCTGTGAGATTAAGTGGGGAAAGCCCTGGGCGGCTGCAGCCAAGAGTGCACGCGGCCTCCCAGGGTCCTTGGGGTCAGAGGGATTCAGTGAAGGTAAAAGCAGCTGGCAAGTCTTTAGCGCTTAGTAGGTGCTCAACTAATTGCAGTCATAATACAAGATTTCAAAGAAATAAGAAATGTATGAAATAGCAGCCTGGCAGTGAAGAATGCAGTTGACCCGGGACAGGCAGCTGGAGAGAGGTAAAGACAGTGGTTTCCCGACGCCGCTGAGCCTGACAACTTGGGGATTTTTCAAAGGTACCAACGCCTGACTCCCACCCACCAGACATGCTAATTTAATTGGTAAGTGCTGTGAGCTGGAAATTGTTTTTTTTTTTCTCTCTCTCTCTCCAGATAACTCTCATGGGCAGTCAAGTTTGGAAGTCTATGTTTCAGGTTTCAGGTTTGTTGGAGGGACTTGGTTGAGTGAACCACCGCTGCCAAATTCTAGGCAGCACCCTTCAGGACTTCTTGGAATCTTCTCCTAGAAGTGCAGCTGTATGTCAGAGTGGGAGCAAAAAGTGCGGCAAAGTCATTCATATGTTCTATCTCTCCCCGAATTCATCAAAGGTTCCATGCATGTTGTGAAGGAAACCCCCTTCCTCTGAGTGAGAATTTTTTTCCACTGCCTCTAAAACACCTGCAGAATGAAAATGCCTCTAAGGTCACAGCCTTCCATCAGAGCAGTAAGAAGCCAGGACTGAAGCTTGACAAGGGCTGGATCTAAAACACCATCCAACTATTGGCGCTTTACCTGTGGCAGACAGGTTACCGATGTTAAACAGTATTCTACGTCAGGTTATAATAGTGATATCATATTACATCATATCTAAAAATAACACACGTGAGCTAGAGGACTGAATTAATGATAAGCTGCTTGGGCTTGAGAAACGAATGCAGTTGCATAATAAACTGCCACATATTTGAAAACGAAAGTCCTCACCCACGCTGCTTCTAGAATCTATTCCATTTAACCCTTTTTCAGGGACAACAAAGGGGAACTTTTTTCCATCTTAAGCAACAAGACTAGAGGAGAGCAGATTCTGGGGGACGCTCTATAGACCCATGGCTGACGGGGATAAGGTTTTGCAGATGAAAGACACTGAAAAGTACAGGCTCTGAGAGAACTTCCAAGTCAGCTGCCTGATCAGACCCATCCCCTCACTTAAGGAAAGCTAAGGGAAGCAGGAACCCATTTAAAAATAAGCGGTCTTTATGTCTGTCTTTGCTCCATAGTTGCCCGTCTTCTGAACACCTTCTTTGACATCCGATTCCCAAAATAAGCCTAGGGTTGGTCCACTATGGGTAACTGAATAAATTACTGCCTAAGTTTATAACTAATTGGTTTTTCTCAACAAAACATAATAAAATAGAAATTAAATAACTTGAAAAATATAAGGAAGTTTAGTAAATCAGTTAGAAAAAAAAAGGGGCCCAGAAGGCATATAATTAAAAGACAAATAGAAAAATAAGGGAAACATGGAGAAAACCATGTTATGTGTAGATTATAAGTTATGCATACGTGGATGAGAATTCCAGCATGAACAGGCTGTCTGTAACACACACCCGACTAATCCTCAGGAGCCCATACCCTCTGTGACACTTACGTGGGCTGCTCTGTTTGATCTCACAGCACTCCATGTCCCTGGCCCTGGGACCATGCAGATGTGGGCACTGAGGCTTGAGAACAAGTCTAAGCCATGTGCCCAGAGACAACAAGGCTGGCAGGTGGAGGAACCGAGTGGCCCCAGAAGGCCCTGAAACCCAGGCTCCCAGCTGAGCAGCATCTGTTCTGCGTTAAGGGTAGTGCAAGTTCAAGTCAGCTGGACCCTTGTTTACTGAGACCTATATGCTATGTCAGGCGGAGAAGGCAATGGCACCCCACTCCCATACTCTTGCCTGTAAGATCCCATGGACGGGGGAGCCTGGCGGGCTGCAGTCCATGGGGTCGCGAAGAGTCGGACACTACTGAGCGACTTCACTTTCCCTTTTCATTTTCCTGCATTGGAGAAGGCAATGGCAACCCCCTCCAGTGGTCTTGCCTGGAGAATCCCAGGGACGGGGGAACCTGGTGGGCTGCCGTCTATGGAGTTGCACAGAGTCGGACACGACTGGAGCGACTTAGCAGCAGCAGCAGCAGCAGCTATGTCAGGACTCAAACAGGCTAGGCTCCTGATCGCTTTCACATTAAGGAGGAAATTTTGTAAATGCACAACTAGAGGTTCACAGATCCCAAGCGGGGCAAAGACGACGGATGCAAACCAGGAGCAGGGCATCAGAGAGGGACGGAGCCAGATGCTTGCGCTGAGCATGTTGGGGGCTGGCATCTGCCTCCAGGGTGGCACCCCCGCCCTGTGACCCTGCACGGGTCACCACCTCTGCCCAAGTGGGGGTGAGGACATTCACAGTTTCCTTACAGGGAGTGTGGGGCCAGGGTACCTGGGCAAAGTGTTGGCCTAGTGCAAGAGTAGGGGGAGGAGGAAGCAGGCCTGGGAAGGTGGGGGAAGGAGGGGGAGGCTGAGGGAGCAGCTGAGAAGTCCAAATAGCACCAGCGTGCTTCCGGTCACTGGGCTGTGCATCCCTGAGTATAATGAACCACTGTGGCCCCAGGATCTGCTCAGGAATCAGCTTCACTCTCACCATCATCGTGCAGGACACGCTTTTCTCCCTCTGTTCCCAGGGAACCTTTACCTCTTCCGTCCAGAAGGGGACACAGAAATGAGCCAACAGCCCCGATCAGAGGAGGGCTGGGGCCCCAGGAGGCATCCACTGGCCGCAGGTGGCCCAGGGGAGTGGGAGCTCTGTTCTCCTAACTGGTCACAAGATGAGTGTCTGGGGGCTCTTTAATCATTTACTCTGCCTCAGCCTCCTCATCTGTAAAGTGGGGAGAGAGCCTGTTCCCCCACCTTTGGCCTCATCACACTACTTTGAAAAACAAATGAGAGAGTCGATGTGAAAGTTCTCTGAAAAGGCAGAAGTGTGGGCCAATGTAAGGAACTGCTATTCATAGCCTGGCCTGAAGCCGGTCTGTGGTTAAGATTTTGTTAAAGGTGCAGCACACACAGGAGGGCAGGGCGGTCCCCTCTGCCGGCTCAGGACTTGGCCCGTGGCCGCCTTGGGATCACTTTGGACAGTTACGTGTCATTTGCAAGCGCTTCATCAGAGAGATGCCTGAGGTCAAGGCACAGCGAATGTGACACTGGGTGAGGTCCTGAAATAAAAGATCAAGACTGAGTGGAAGACAGCATGGTGGAAGCGCCAAGCTGGCTTGGGAAACGGTGGTCTGGAAAGCACCGGGTGTGGTGGGGTTGGGTGTGGGTCAGAGGGCTCGGGCTCTGCTCTGTCACCTGGGTGTGCCCCCTCCTGTCCTCCTCGGTAAAACAAGGGAGGGGCTGGGCCAGCTGAGAGGCACACATGCCAGAGCCCGTGTGGTCCCTTTCAGAAGAAAGCCGCATTCCCTTTTCTTAGGAAAGGGCAAGGTCCCATGCCTTGGGGTCCTGACTTGGCACAGATCTGCTGTTTTGAAACCATGTGGAACCACAAGATAGGTACTAACAGAAAAAATCTTCTCTTCTACCCTGTTCATTACGCTCTTGCAAAGAATATGGCTCTAGTATTTAGGAGAAAGATAAAGAACAGATTTGGGAAAAACTGGGGGTTCCTTATGTTTCCCTTGCTTGTTTGACATAGATTATAAGTGAGGAGTGACTTTGTATCTTTTTTTTTTTAATTCCTACTCAGTTCCTTGAACTTCCAGAACTCCTGTTGAATCTAGTGGATACTATGGATCCTAGTTCCCAAAAGAGGCTCAAGTTTGAAGTTAGGAACTTCAGTGGAGACTGAATTACTGTCTTGAATTCCTTAACTCTGAATATCCTTTAATAATAGGTCATGCCTACCAAATCAAAAAATATTTTAATGCAAAACTCATGCAAGAATTGTGCTTTTAGGGATTTGTTCTAAGAGAAATGTATGCATGACTGTGCAAAGATAATGTGGAGGTTGTTTGTTGCTGTACTTTTTAACAACAGAAAAAATTTCAATCACTACTTGGCCCACGTAAACTATACCTTGCAGTGGAATATCACACAGCCATTAAAAAGGATTTCCACAGCCCTGCCCACTGCTGAGGAAAATGCCCACTCCATCTGTCAGTCTTATACCTCCCCACCTGCACACACAATGTATAGCTGCCTACACACAGACATTCATGCAGGCTTCCCAGCAAAGTCTAAAATATGTATCAACTTTCAATACTGAGACTGAGAATGAAAGAAAGAGTAATTTACTTTTTACAAATATAATTGAATTATTTTTATAATAAACACATTTGGAAGGAAAAGAAGGTGCTATCTGGTGAACTTAAATGCTAGCACTGAAGGTGTGAGTACACACACTGGGCGTAAACTATGGTTCCACTGTAAATATGTTTATATATTTTGACCTCATAGTCCATTGCAAGAAGTCTCCCTTTAGTAAATAACTCCAAGTTATGAAAAAATTCAATTAAAAAGTATTTGACAACATTATTTATCATAGTTTTTACTATGTTTACAGAAAACATTTACATATGTAACCTATATGTGCTAGTCAGCAACAGGGCTGTGTGCGCTGTGCTTAGCTGCTTAGTCATGTCTGACTCTTTGAGACCCCATGGACTATAGCCTGTAAAGTGACTTTGCCTTTGGGATTCTCCAGGCAAGAACACTGGAGTGGGTTGCCATGCCCTCCTCCGGGGGATCTTCCCAACCCAGGGATCGAACCCAAGTCTCCCACATTGCAGGAGAATTCTTTACCATCTGAACCACCAAGGAAGCCCAAGAATACTGGAGTGGGGAGCCTATCCCTTTTCCAGGGGATCTTCCTGACTCAGGAATCAAACTGGAGTCTCCAGCATTGCAGGCAGATTCTTCACTGGCTGAGCTACCAGGGAAGCCCCCTGGAAGTCAATGACAGTACATCTATAAAAATAAAAAAAATTACGATCTACACAAACAAAATATTATGATGAGTTCATAATAACGTGTGCCCATGATGACGCTATGAAGTGAATGCAGTAAAAATGACGTATGTAGCATGATCATAGCTGTAAAAGCACACACAAGGGAGATGAAGGATGCAGAGGATGGACGGAAACATGCCGGCGTCTTCACAACAGCTATGTTTAGTTATAGCTTTATTACTACTAATTTTTTCTGTACCTTTTTCTATAATGATCAGATTCGGTTCTACAATTTAGAAGCTAATTTTAAAACTATTAGCATAATCACCACCAATACACTGGGCACGTCAAATGATTTGGTGCCCAGAATACAAAATCAACGAATAAGGAATATTTGATAGCATTCACCTTGCGGGGAAACTGGTGATTCCAACCACTGAACCCAAGAGTCTGTGGCCTTGACTCTGTCTGAAATGAAGCTTCCACTGAAAGGGCGGGGGCAGGCCGTGTTCCTGGCCTAAGTGTCATGGGTTACGAGGAAATCCTTAAAGATGATCTGACAAAGACGTTTCCCTTTAGGAAAGTTTAAGGTGAGAAAACCAAGAAAGGGTCGTCTTTGCTTTCGAGTAGGATGGTACTCTATTGGGCACAAAGTAAGTGTATGTGTTTCTGGGTTTTGGACCTCATGCAGATGACATCACATTGCATGCGTCTTCTGTACTTGGCTCGGTGTGGTACTGTAGAAACGACACAGTATTTTGTTTAGAGATTCAGGTATATGTAGCAAAGCTACCAAGCAAAGCAAGCAGAGGATAGGCATGGGAAGGAAACTCAGGAGACGAGGCTGTCGGGTGCATACAGGAGCGTAAACGATGTGAATAAAATACTGTTTCCTTGGCTAGGCCTGGGACACAGGCATTTCCTTGTTACTTAGCTTTATATTTTAAATATGACACTACATATTTTGTACTTATATCTCATAATAAAAACGGAAAGTCTTTTTCTGTGTTAACAAGTTACAGTGAATGAAGGTGTTAGTTGCTCAGGCATGTCCGACTCTGTCACACCATGGACCATAGCCCACCAGGTTCCTCTGTCCCTGGAATTCTCCAGGCAAGAATACTGGAGTTGGTAGCCGTTCAGTTCTCCAGGGATCTTCCTGATGACCCCGGGATCAAAGCCAGGTCTTCTGCATTGCAGGCAGATTCTTTACTGTCTGAGCCACCAGGGAAGCCTAAAGGGGTCTGAGCCACCAGGGAATTCTTAAAGGGGACGCTGCGACTGCATGGGTGGGAAATCCAATGCGGGCCTCCCGTGGGGCAGGTGAGAACTCTACCACTAACCACCTATGCTCCACTAAAATTCTATTAAAAATTGAAACCGCATCCAAAGAAGAAACTTTGCAACCTTGGATGCCCTCTAGTGCCCAATTTAAGTAAGAACAGTTCATGTCCAGTTCTACATGATCCACTCAAATTTCCTTTTCTTAAAAACACTAACATCAAGATGAGGTAGAAGGGCATGCTCCCAAATTTACTCAAGTTAAACAGTATGTTATACATCAATTTTTAAAAATGCTGCCAGACTGCTCTTTAGTCTCCTTGAAGAGTGATCCAGAAGAATACATTCTACTCTTCAGTAAGAATGTTTCATAAAACACTTCAAAATTCAAATGTACATTTCAAAGGAAAAATACTAGAAAATTTGATGCCAGAAGAAACTCAATTTTCTATTGAGTTTATCCTTATGTTCACTCTTAAACTTTTTTTTTTAAGAATCTCTACTTTTAATAGCAATCATTTTCCTGCAGAAACTAGGCAAGAATCATAACAGACAAATCCTTTCTTAGGACTCAGCTAAAATGTCACAGCCTTCCAGGCTTGTGGATAAAAGTGACCTCTCTGTACAACCAAGATCAAGAACACTAAACTTGCTTCTCAGGAGCCTCACTCCATGCTGCCTTATACTATCATTACTGGGGTGCGGAGCTCACTGGCCCTGCAGGCTTGCAAGCTACGTGAGGGCTAAGTGTTTGGTACCGTACCTGGAATACTTTATGTACTCTCTCTTCTTTTCTTTCTTTCTTTCTTTCTTACTGGTTGAAATATAACACTTCATTTATTTCTTTAATGCATTAAGTTATAGAAATATAATTTAAGACCAAAGTTACTTTTGAAAGATAGTTTCTTTGGTCAAGTAGTCAAAAGAATTAGGGTGTCAGAATGGGTAACACATGAAAATTCAGAATTATTAGGGGATGGAGAACAGGTATGAAGGACAGCCAATATGAAACTGAGCTGGTTTGTTATTTTGGCACAACGGATGTTTAAAAAAAAAATAGAGTAACTGACATTTAAAATACTGTTGGTGATTCACACTATAGGCTTACAGGACTTCTCCTGCAAGCCTTCCAGTCATCACAGAAACTGAAGGTGTACCGGCAGTGATGTGCAACAGCTCAGGGCATAATGAAGAAAATTTGGTCCATGATTACCACAGAATGCTAGTCAGCCACAAAAAGAACAAACCAATGCCATTCGCAGCAATGTGGATGGGCCTAGAGATTGTCGTACTGAGTGGAGTAAGACAGAGACAAATGCCATATGCTATCACTCATATGGGAATCTAAACAAAATGGCACAAATGAACCTATCTACAAAACTAACAGAGTCACAGATGCAGAAAACAAGCTTAGGGTTACTGGGGAATAAGGGTTGGGAGGGGTAAACAGCAGACTGGGATTACCATACACACACTGTTGGTGGTGGTGGTGTTTGGTCGCTGATTCTGTCCAACTCTTTTGCAACCCCATGGACTATAGCCTGCCGGGCTCCTCTGTCCATGGGATTTCCCAGGCAAGAATACTGGAGGGGGCTGCCACTTCCTCCTCCAGGGGAACTTCCTGACCCAGGGACTGAACTTGAGTCTCCGGCTTGGCAGGTAGATTCTTCTACTGTTGAGCCACCTGGGAAGCCCTTGTACTGACATGACTATATATGAAGTATGTAACTAATAATGACCTGCTGAATAGCACAGGGAACTCTACTCAATACTCTGTAATGACCTATATGGGAAAAGAATTGAAGAAAGAGTGGAATATATATACATATATGTATAGCTGATTCACTTTGCTGTACAGTAGAAACTAACACAACATTGTAAATCTACTCCAGCAAATTTAAAAAAAAAAAAGCCACAGAGAACATCAGCTTATTGTAGTGTGTCTTGTGAATTATCCTAATGAAGCAATTTCTGAGCTTCAGTATTCCATGGTGAAAGCAAATATATATATACATATCTCTGCTAAGTCGCTTTAGTCGTGTGTGACTCTGTGCAACCCCACAGACAGCAGCCCACCAGGCTCCCCTGTCCCTGGGATTCTCCAGGCAAGAACACTGGAGTGGGCTGCCATTTCATTCTCCAATGCATGAAAGTGAAAAGGGAAAGTGAAGTCGCTCAGTTGTGTCTGACTCTTAGCGACCCCATGGACTGCAGCCCACCAGGCTCCTCCGTCAGTGGGATTTTCCAGGCAAGAGTACTGGACTGGGGTGCCAGTGCCTTCTCCTATGTGTGTGTGTATATATATATATATTCATAAAACATTGGATGTAAACCCATGTTTGTCAGTGTTCAAAACTGTAATCTTCTTTGTGAGATACTATAGTTCTTTCAGGAAACAATATCTTTCTTCTTAAGTTGTGGTCAGTACCAGGCCGTTTTCTGTTTTTTTAATTATTGAAGTACAGTTGATTTAGAATGTTGTTCCAGTTTCTGCTATGTGGCAAAAACTGTTATATACACACTGTTTTTTATATTCTTTTCCATTATGGTTTTATCACAAGATACTGAATGTAGTTCCCTGCACTATTCGGTAGGAACTTGTTTATTCAAGGCCGTTTTTCTATTGCTTCATTCACTGCAAAGCCTATGACCACATTTCTTCCTTAACAATAAAGTAAGAGGCATAATCACAGGTGGAACTCACCGACTTGAGTTTGTATAAATGATTTTAGAGCTACGAGGCTTGGCGAGAGATGTGATGTCTCCACAGGGGTTGTCAACGTCATCAGGATTTGCAGACTGCACGCAACCACTGTTGGGATGAAAAGACTTTTTCATAGTTTTTATTAGAAACATAGAAAACATAGGTGAACATATCCTAACCTGCAAAGGAAATCTTTCCAAAACAGATAAAAATTCAAAATGTAATACATTAACCATGGTGATGGAACAATTTGCCTTAAAAAATAAAGTAAGGAGATTTTCTTTTTTAGAGTAAGAATTGATCTTTGGTTTGGGCCAGAGTGAGAGTAACAGCTGGCCTGTGT
>SJYA01016791.1:0-16106 GCA_006410615.1 Neotragus moschatus
CCTGTCAGGCTCTGCTGGACAGAAGAGCAAAGCTCCCTGTGTGTGTACAAAGCACTCACTGCCCAGAGGTCTCAAGTTTTGGGGGGGAAGCAAAATAGAAGAGATAAAGAAAATCACCGTTTGTGTGGACTAATCATCAATCGCGTTTTCGGGAGAGCTTTCTGGCTTAAGCATCGCTTGTGCTCTTCATCAGGGAGAAGAATGAATGAGCACAGTTACTCTGCCAGAGTCGCCAGGATGCCACCCCCACCCTGCCACTGTGTGCCCCTCCTCACGCCACCCTCACAGACTGACCCCAACGTGCTCCTGATTCCAGCCACCTGTCAGAAAAGGAGGCCAAGTACATGGAAAAACTGAGATATGAGGCGCTCAGAAATGAAGAAGTCAAATTAGAATGTATTCATTAAGGAGTCACGTCAGTGATAAGTCAGCAGGCACTGCAGATACTTAAGCTGTAAAATCTATTCTTTTACAGAACGTGGGACATAATGCACACTCAGAACACTGATGCGACAAAATCACTGAGGATCACTTCAGGGGATGCTCAGCCCTAATACTTACCTTTTTGGAAAACAGTATTTACCTGTTCTGGCTTTCTGCTGATAAGAATACTCAGCACCTTGCTGAAGAAACTGGCAAGTAGTGGGTTCAAGGGGGAATCGTTTAGGAGGAAGCTATACAATTTCATTAGCAAGGATTCATCTTCTCCCAGTCTATCGTTCATTTGGGAGACATCAGAAGTGAGCAACTCACAAGATATATTTGGATACCTAGAAGAACAAGATACTCACGTCATCATCTGTATGAACAGTTTACTTACATAAATCAGAACACAAATCAGAAAGGCTTCCTAAAACTTTGTGAAAATTGTTTTAAAAATCTTCTGAGAAAAAAAAAATCTTCTGGGAATGAGAAAATAATTTCAATCCGTTCTGCCAATTTAAACTAGAGTGAATTTTCTTCTGTGTCTAAAAACCAATACAGTTTCCCCAGTAAAACCAGAGTACAGCTGGGGCTCAGAAGGTGAGGGCAGGGACCCCTCAGAGGAGGTAAGAGGGAGCCGGGGGCCGCAGCCCTAGCTGCCCGCTGCAGTGCGGGAAGCGGCACAGCTTGCAGGGCCACTCAGGACCCGCTAGCTTCTGGGAAACTGCTTGCACACGGAACCGCGCAGCCACGCGAGACACGTCCAGGTTCCTGGACAGGCTCCTGTATTCTCAGAGGGGTTGTCTATGGTATCAGAAAGCTGGGCGTGTCAATGTTCAGTCCACGTTGCATGTTAAGAGAATAAACACTTTAATATACTCGAACAGAGAACAGGACACAGCCTGAATCCCAGGTGGGGAACCAAGTGTATATAGGAGCTGCACTCTCCACAGCAGCCTCCCAGCCCCCCGGGCCAGCCCGCGCAGACCCCAGCGCTGGCTGCTACAGCCCCCTCCANCACGTTGCATGTTAAGAGAATAAACACTTTAATATACTCGAACAGAGAACAGGACACAGCCTGAATCCCAGGTGGGGAACCAAGTGTATATAGGAGCTGCACTCTCCACAGCAGCCTCCCAGCCCCCCGGGCCAGCCCGCGCAGACCCCAGCGCTGGCTGCTACAGCCCCCTCCACAGGCCCCAGCCCCGGACACCCGGAACCCCTGGGGCACGTCTGCCCTGAAACAGGCTCGCTCTCTCTGAACAGGCAGCAGCAGATTCCTTTTCTCCACTTGCTTCTTTAACCACAAATAACTTCTCATCTGTTCTCAGAGTGATCACGGAGACTCCTAGGCCCACCCAGACTGCTCTGCTCTTTATCCCTCCCTGGCGAGCAGGGGCAGCACAGAGTGGCGAGCTCTGATGTTGCCCAGGACAGGGAGGTGACCAAACAGCCTGAAATGGCTCTGTGACGAAAGAGAGGGGTAGAGACTGCGGCTGGAACCCATGCAGCATCCCTGAGACAAGCCGGCAGCTGCCTGTTGGCCAGTGACTTCAGAAGCAACAGGCACCAGACCAGAAGCTGCTGCAGCTAGCGGGCGAACACTGAACAGTGTAAGATGTCCCCAATGAGCCTTTCCAGGGAGAAAAACATGGAAAAGACACACAGCAGAACTGGCAGGCATGTGGGCACAAAGATCACATCACCAAATCGCTGTCGTTGAGGCCATGGCTCAATCAAATCAAACTCTTTCCTCACTTCAATTTACAGCACACATCGGCTCAAAGACACCACAACACAAAGTCACCAGTAGGCCGGAGAAGGAAGCAGGGGTGACCCGTGTGGCCTCTGCAGTCAAACTGCCCAGGCTCAGAACCTGTCTCCACCACTTACAAGCTGTACGATCTCAGGCACATCGCCTGACTTCACTGGACCTCAGTTTCCAAGGCTGCAATATGAAGATAACAATCCTTATCTCAGGGAAGAGAATCCTACAAAATGTTGAGAGGCTCTAGAGCAAGTAAATACCAGCTATTTTAATTTTTCTTTATTTTCTACCTCATAAAACTTCTGAAATGAAGTTTTATCAGGATGTGGAATTGTCTCAACTGCTCCAATTTGAAAGTTGCCAGGAGGCAAAGGGTCAGAAAAAGGTGGGGGACCCCAACTCCACTGGAACCCAATGTGTAAGGAGTATTCTCAAAATTCTAACACAGGAAGTCCAGAGGAGAGCAAGGGCATCTTGTAAAGTTTTCCACCTACTTCTCCACGGCTGATCTGGAGGTCTGATCCTGCTGAAGAAGCACGCACATGGGGGCCAGGCCCTAATACAAAGGCTCAACCCTCTGGTCTGGAACAGGGTGGGGCTACTCTCGCTCTCCTACCTACCTCTCTGAGATTAAACAAGCCTCTCAAACACCCCAAGACTCCTCCACCCACCCCACCCCGCCCTGACCTCAGCTGCTCTGCACTGAGAACACAGTAGCAATGGGAAGAGAGCCCAGCCCCACTGGACCCCTTCCTCCTCTGCGGTGAAGCCCCCCTGCTGTCCTCCTGACCACTGAGGCCAGCCCAGCACATCACCAGACCCCCGTTCCTCTACACCAGCCCGCTTCCCCAGCGCTGCATCACCCCACCAGCACGGAAACACACCATTATTTCTTCCATCTAGGAAAACACACACACCATGCCCCTCCTGGCCCCACACCTGCCGGGAGCTCCCCCTTGCTCTCTCTGTTCCTGTTCCAGGGAACTACCTGAAAGAACTCTCTGCTTGGTCTCCAATTCTTCCTCCGAAGCACTGCTTCTGCGTCCACTGCTCTGAGGAACGGGCACTGAAAGGACCTCCACACACCGGAGGCCAGTGGCTGCCTGGCCTGTCAGCACAGCCCCCAAAGCCCCCTGTCCCATCTCCCCTTCCTGAAGCCTGGCCTCCCTTGACATTGAGGGCAACAGCCCTGCCTGGTTCTGTTCTTGCTTCTGAAGTCCCTCTGTGAGAACCTCGACCAACATCATCTCAGCGTTGGGATTTATTATACTACTTAATGCCCTACTTTTAAAGTTCTGTTAGTTCAAGTTTCTGCCACAGTAAACACTCCATCATTCATAAACTAGTCTAAATACATAGAACACTAGTCTAAATTTCCTTAGACGACTACAGTCCACCTTAACCCCAAGCAGCTTTCAGGTCCCATCTGAGAACTGCTCTGTGCTAGTCCAGCTCTCTGAGTCAGCCAGCTCCGTGCAGCTACCGTAGCTGGTGGCTCTGTCCAGGCCAGAGGCTCAGCAGGGAGCCGCTCCATTCAGCTCAAGCCACGCTCTCTCAAAATGGTGCCAACCAAAAGGCAGCATGTCCAGGGAAACACACCTGCTCTTGCGACCTCCAAGGAAGCACAAAACACTGGCATGGCAATACAACAGATGCCATGACTACTTTTTGGTAAAATAAGCAATTTCCACGAGGCACGCCTACTCTTCTCCAGTTAGAGAAGTATTTCGCCTCATGCAGCAGGTGAGGAAACAGACTCAAGAAGGATGGCCTCTTGTCCAAGTTCTTGGAGCTCTGGGAGGAAGGGCTACACTCCTCCCAGGGGGCCTCCTGCCAGGATGAGCCCCTGACAAGCAGCACTCACACAGGCAGGTTCACTGTGAAGGGAATCCCAAAGCATGAAGCAGCTGTTTTTGAGGAAAGAAGTACACAGGTATTTCTGCCACCAAATTTCTTTCCTCTTCTAAAGTACTGATCTCCAAGTGGATGTGCAACTGAATGCCAGCTGACAGTCTTAATGGCTGGCAGAGAACATGAATCCCCTGAAGATACAAGCCATAAGCAACCTGAAAGCATTACTAAGTATTATTCCTCTGACAACAAAATTCTCCCCATGGAGAAATGAAAGATAACTGCAAAGAGGGACAGACTGAGGGAGAAACGAGAATTTACCACAGGCCATAATTCTTCCCAAGCCATCAAGCTTATTTAATGCGTAATCAATGACTTTTGTTTTGTTCCTGAATCAGTTCTATTTTCAGGTGGAGAGGGACGCCAAATTATTTCAAAACAGCTGGAGATGGAAAAACAACCAACTGAAACTCCAATGCTTTAAATACATATGCAGTATTTACAATGAGTTTCCAGGGGTCTGAACCCTGGAAAGCATTACGAGCTGACAAAATTAGTGCTGAAGAAGACAGACCCACAGAATTTATCCAAGGCATCAGCTGCATAAACTTAGCTACACCAGTGTTCCCCAAGATCCATACCCTTATTTTCAGTTAACAAAAGGTCAGAATTTATAATCAGCAACACTATTCATAAGACAAGGTCTGGCTCGGCTGATCTCAACAGTCACATAATCTCTGTTTTCCTATTTGCAAAAAAAAGAGAAAATATTTACTTGGATCATCTCACTATTTTAAGGAACTTTATCACTGTAACGCACTCTGCCCTTAGACAAAACCTTCTGGTGGAAATTTAGAACATTCATTTAAAAAATCCTGTGATTTCACTGGACTTGGCTCTACAACGGGCCGTTTGCGCAACTGAACCTGTCCGTCTTGACATGTTAACATTCTGCACCTGGTCTATGGCCGCCCTGAGAAGTTGCTGGACAACAAAAGAGGCGATGTATCCTGCCCCCGCCTCACTTCAGCCCCACCCTAAAGAGAAGACTGAATTTCTTACTTGTATCTGATCTTCTCGTCCATGTCTTGAGGTGGTTCTTCAATAATGAATGAGACTAAATCTTCGAGACATTCTGCTTTTAAGAGAAACTCTATAAGCTTGCGGTTCTGTGCTTTACACTCCTGCAAAACATCTTCCTCATCCATCAACTCCTTGAGCGTTACATCTTCTCTTTCTAGAAGTGTGTCTATGTGGGATGATGAGTGAAGGTCAAATTTCCAAAACATGCTGGTCTAAACAAAATGCAGAGATATTTTAAATAAAACTTCAACTTCACATATTAATTTTTCAAATTTCCACTTAGTTTTACAGTCTAAAATGCCAAATTGAATCACACAAGAAAAACAAGTTTCATTGTGAATCTATAAAGTACCTTCTAAGTAAGTAAAACTGGTAAGCCATTTTCCTCCTCATAAAATATTTTTATAGATAACAAAAAATTCTGATTGAAAATGCTGAAAGAATGCTAAAACTTGGTATTTTAACCTGAAAATTAATCCACCCATACTTAAAGAATTTAGTGCTAGGAAAGCAAGAAAATAAATCTTTTCTTCAGGGTGAGAAATACATTCTTACACAGAACTAGTATCCTCAACAATAAATGACAAGTACTGAGACCTAGGTGTGCAGTGCTCTCCAGAATATTACAGCATTAATAACCACCACAAACCAGCACTCTTAGCCCCAATAGCACTTTCAGAGCTGAAAATCGGAAAGTCATAAAATAGTAAAACCTACGTCATTCTTAACAAAGAAACAAAAAAGAGTAAAATCACCTTAAAAAGAGAAGTGTTCACTTTGTCTTCAAAGTTTATCATGGAAAATTAAATCTCAGGATGTCTACAGATTGACAAAAATAGTTCACCATGCTTATTTTGAATACTTCAGCACAGTCACTGACTGAAAAGCTACTAGCGATCTCAGACACCTTCCCATGTCCCATCCCACTGTCATCGGGTCCAAAAGTAAAAGCAAAGTTAAGTTGCTCAGTCGTGTCTGACTCTTTGCGACCCCCATGGACTGTAGCCTATCAGGCTCCTCCATCCATCGGATTTTCCAGGCAAGAATACTAGAGTGGGTTGCCATTTCCTGAATATGCTTATTTTGATCTATAAGCCAAATTTCTGATAATCTAATAGTCTCTCCACTTGAATTCAGAAAGCTGGATGTAGTTAATAATTTAGTCTTAAGTCTTAAAAAAAATTAGGTCTCATTTAAAGTAGCATGTCTTTTTACTTTTTTGGATTCCACAGATGAAGGCAAAATATAAAGAACAGTATTAATAAATAATCACAAAAGCAAATCTGATAGAGTCCTTACGATTGGCTAATTATAAACAAGATACACACTCATGATCAACTGAAAATTGTAAATGTCCACAAACTACTAAAATATGGATCAAGATACAGTCACGTATCTACGTCGGTTAAAAAAATAACTTTCAAAATTTTAATCTTATAAAGGTAACTCATCGTATACTGGTTTATAGAAAAAACTGATCATCAGTGGTGCTAAAATAACAAGTGTTGGCAAACTTTGGCTCACAGACCAAATCCAGTCCACAGGCTGCAAGCTAAGAAGGGCTCTGATACCTTTAAAGGGTCACTAAAGAGAACAGGGTTGTTAACGTTAAGACTGTGTGAGAGTGACCACGGGGGCCCGCACATTTACAGTCTGGCAGTTCACAGTAAAGTTCAGTGTCCCGTCTCACATTCCTTCTGCCATCTCTGCAACTGCCTGGAGGGGTGGAGCCACATGGTGCCAGGCAGGACTATCTACCAGATTCATTCTCTCCCTTTCGTGGGTACTTGCCAAGACCACATCCCCAGCTTCTTGGGCAGGTAGGTATGGCCACATGACAAAGTTTTCTCCAATGTGCTGTGAGCCATCAAAACCTTCAGGTGGCCTCCTTTTCATCTAGCTGGATGTTGATGACAAAAAAAGACCCTGAGACAGACAGTAAGGCCCAACGATGGAAGGCCCCTCCATCCGCAAGTCAACCTGCGGAAGAATGCTGCCCGCCTACCTGAGAGCCAGCCCCAGGCCATNACATGACAAAGTTTTCTCCAATGTGCTGTGAGCCATCAAAACCTTCAGGTGGCCTCCTTTTCATCTAGCTGGATGTTGATGACAAAAAAAGACCCTGAGACAGACAGTAAGGCCCAACGATGGAAGGCCCCTCCATCCGCAAGTCAACCTGCGGAAGAATGCTGCCCGCCTACCTGAGAGCCAGCCCCAGGCCATGGGATGAGGAGCCACCACACACCTGGTCTGGGATCCAGCAGGACAGCCTACGTACCCAGTCATCTCCTCCAATCTCCTGAGCCCACAACGTCATGTTCCTTTATACTTATTTTACTATACATATGAAAAGAATTCTTGGGCAACTATATGTTTTAAAATGCCTAATTCCTTTTGCTCTCCACTATCCTAAATGTTTTAAAATGCCTAACTCCTTTCGCTCTCCACTATCCTAAATTAGAATAGCATTTTTCAAATCAGGACACCTTAAAATACACATTTCCACAGTGCATTTTCTTTAAATTGAATAGGTATACTACAGGCTTAAAAATAAAATAAAACCACAGTAGACTCTTAAACAAACATTATTTTATCTTCCAGCCAAACAGCAAATTGGACTGGAAGCAAACAGCACTGGTCAATCAGTTACCCCTGGCCTGCCCCCAACTTCTACTAACTTGACCTTTGAAGCAGACTCAAGCTAGGCATGAACTAACAGGTACAAAGCTCAACTGCCAGAGGCCTTGAGGTAAATGGAGCCCTTTGAAAAATGTCTAAGATAGTCAGAAAAAAACTGAAAGGAGTCAGAGCTTCAGCAGCTCACTTAAGTGCTCTTTAAGATTTTTACCCTAGCTACACCTCAATAGGATTGAGAGATAAGAGGGAACACAATTTCTTACAGTGAACCAAATCACAGACTTTTAAATCAATACTAACAAAGAGAGAAATGATAAAATCAAACTACTCTCCATCTTTCTGAAAAATCCTAGAGTTGCTTTTGCCCTTCATGGATCACAGCCTTTTCAAGGAGAAGGGGCTCGTACAAGTCAATGAAGCTATGAGCCAGGCCATGCAGGGCCACCTAACATGGACAGGTCATAGTGGAGAGTTCTAACAAAATGTGTTCCACTGGAGGACAGAACAGCAAATCACACCAGTATTCTTGCTGGGAGAACCCCATCAACAGTATGAAAAGGCAAAAAGATATGACAGCAGAAGATGAGGCCCCCAGGTCAGAAGGTGTCCAGAATGCTACTGGGGAAGAGCAGAGGGCAATTACTATCAGCTCTAGTAAGAATGAAGAGGCTGGGCCAAAGTGGAAACGACGCTTCGTTGTGGATGTGTTTGGTGACAAAAGTAAAGTTGGATGCTGTAAAGAACAGTATTGACAGGAACCTGGAATGGTAGGTCCATGAACCAAGGTAAATTGGATGTGGTCAAGCAGGAGATGGCAAGAGTGAACATCAGCATCTTAGGAACCAGTGAACTAAAATGGACAGGAATGGGTGAATTTAATTCAGTTGACCATTCTATCTACTACTGTGGGCAAGAAGAAACGGAACAGCCCTCAGAGTCAACAAAAGAGTCTGAAATGCAGTATCTGGGTGCAATCTCAAAATGACAAAATGACCTCAAGTGTCAAGGCAAACCATTCAAAATCACAGTAATCCAAGTCTATGCTCCAACCACTAACGCCAAAGAAGCTGAAGTTGACCGGTTCTAAGAAGACCTATGAGACCTTTTAGAACTAACACCCAAAAAAGATGTCCTTTTCATCACAGGGGACTAGAATGGAAAAGTAGAAAGTCAAGAGGTATATGGAGTAACAGGCAAGTTTGGCCTTGGAGTGCAAAATGATGCAGGGCAAAGGCTAACAGTTTTGTCAAGCAAACATACTGGTCATAGCAAACATGGTCTTCCACAACACAAGAGACAACCCTACATATGGACATCACCAGATGGTCAATACCGAAATCAAATTGATTATATTCTTTGCAGCCAAAGATAAGAAGCTCTATACAGCCAGCAAAAACAAGCCCTGGAGCTGACTGTGGCTCAGATCATGAGCTCCTTATTGCAAAATTCAGGCTTAAATTGAAGAAAGTAGGGAAAACCACTAGACTATTCAAGTATGACCTAAATCAAATCCCTTATGAGTATACAGTGGAGGTGATGAATAAGATTCAAGGGATTATTAGATCTGATAGAGTGCCTGAAGAACTACGGATGGAAGTTTATAACACCGTGCAGTAGGCAATGACCAAAACCCAAAACCATCCCAAAGAAAAAGAAATGCAAGAAGGCAAAGTGCTTGTCTGAGGATGCCTTACAAATAGCTGAGAATAGTAGTAAAAGGCAAAGGAGAAAGGGTAAGACATACCCATCTGAACGCAGAGTTCCAAAGAATAGCCAGGAAAGATAAGAAAGCCTTCCTAAATGAACAATGCAAAGAAATAGAGGGAAAAATAGAATGGGAAAGACTGAAGATCTCTTCAAGAAAATTACAGCTACCAAGAGGACATTTCATGCAAAGATGGGCTTGATAAAGGACAGAACACTATGGACCTCACAGAAGCAGAAGAGATTCAGCAGTGGCAAGAACACACAGAAGAGCTGCGCAAAAAAGACCTTCACGACCCGAACAAGCACGACGGTGTGGTCACTCACCGAGCGCCAGACATCCTGGGGTGTGAAGCCAAGTGGGAGGCGTTACCCAAAACAAAGCTAGTGGAGGTGACAGAATCCCGGCGGAGCAAGAAGATAACGTTGCTAAAGTGCTGCACTCAGTATGTCAGGAAATGTGGAAAACTCAACAGTGGCCACAAGACTGAAAAAGGTCAGTTTTCATTCCAATCCCAAATAAAGGCAATGCCCAAGATGTACAAACTATCATACAATTGGGCTCAGTTCACATGCCATCGAAGTTATGTTCAAAATCTTTCAAGCTAGGCTTCAGCAGTTCACGAACTGAGATCTTCCAGATATACAACCTGGGTTTAGAAAAGGCAGAGATCAAATTGCCAACATTTGTTGGATCACAGAGAAAGCAAGGGACTTCCAGAAAAACATCTATTTCTGTTTCACTGACTACGCTAAAACCCTTGACTATGTGGATCACTATGTGGATCTTAGAGATGGGAACACTGGACCACCTTATCTGTCTCCTGAGAAGCCCATATGCAGGTTAAGAAGCAACAGTTAGAATGAGACATGGAACCACGGACTGGTTGAAAACTGGGAAAGGAGTATGCCAAGGCTTTATATTGTCACCCTGCTTATTTAACTTCTATGCAGAGAACCTCACGCAAAATTCTAGGCTGGATGAATCACAAGCTGGAATCAAGACTGCAAGGAGAAGTGTCAACCACCTCAGATATTCAGATGATACCACTCTAATGGCAGCAAGAGAAGAGGAATTAAAGAACCACTTGAAGAGGGTAAAAGAGGAGAGTGAAAAAGCTGGCTTAGAACTCAACATTCAAAAAAACCAAGACCACGGGATCCGCGGGACAGAGAAGGAGAAGAGCTGGCACTAACAGAAACATCACTCACACTGCAGTGAGTCCTATGCAAGTGTAAACGTTCTACTAGCCAATTTTTATTTTTTTTACATTTAAAGTCACTCAGTCGTGTCCAACTCTTTGAGACCCCATGGACTATACAGTCCAGGCCAGAATACTGGAGTGGGTAGCCTTTCCCTTTTCCAGGGGATCTTCCCAACCCAGGTCTCCCGCACTGCAGGTGGATTCTTCACCAGCTGAGCCATAAGGGAAGCCCAAGAATACTGCAGTAGGTAGCCTATCCCTTTTCCAGTGGATCGTCCCAACCCAGGAATTGAACCAGGGTCTCCTGTACTGCAAGGGGATTCTTTACCAACTGAGCTATCAGGGAGGCCAAAAATCTGACCCTTGTAGTTTGTTTCCTCCTGCCTTAAGAGAGAGAGAAAAGATGTCTGACATTTGCAGTCTATTTCCTCCATTTGGAGACTCCTAGCCTCCCTACCTGTTACCCTCTCATTCTCCACTTTTCTCTTTTGGGAGAATTATACTGCCTAGGGAAACTGGCTAAAAAGTAAAAAAGAAACTGGTAAAATTTATTTTCGTATTTACTGAACCTCATATATCTAGACATTACTATTTCAACATTGGTACTAAGTCTTCAAATTCTACGTGTTCTGACAACACTTCATAGCACCTCAAAATTTGGGGCAGACACATCTCAGGTGGTCAAGAGTCACATGTGGCCATAAGGGACAAGACGGCTACAATCTTGATTGCTACAACTGGGAGTTAAAGTTTCTCTCCTAGTTCTAAAATAGCCTCCCCATCTCCTTCCACAGCCAAGGTCAATAGTTAACCGCTTTTTCCACACAAGGGCCAATGTGGGGTGGGCGAGGAGAGGTTATGGGCCATGGTTTTCCTTTCTTTCAAAATATAAACATATCTGAGAAATCATCTTTATTCTCAAGTGTGTGTGTGTATACATACATACCTATATACATACATACATATATACATATAAAGCAACTTAGACATTCTTAACTCAAAAATAAGTCACAAGAAAATTAGAACTGTTTTTTAACTTCTGATATCTAGGGATACTCGTAGGGATGAAAGGTAAAATGTTAAATCCTTCACCACGAGATAAAGGAGAATGCTAGCTGGAATCAGGAAGGCTATCAGGGGCTCATTCCTGGTAAAGATACACCTGGCCAAACTTTAAAATAGGTGCATGTATCTGGGAATTTCATTTCATTTTCTAAGTTAATTCAGAAATACCAAGGAAAATAATGCTTGATCCCTCAAACATACTGGGAAACAATGTTTAATTTTAAAAATAAATAAATAAAACTGGATTCCCCACTTGTCCTAGAGAAAACTGAGTCTTCACTGCCTCCATTTAGATTCAAAACAACTTGTTTATTATCCTACGGGGACAGACAATCTACCCCAAAGCGCTGGCCGAGTTAACCAGCAGCCTGGAACAAGATGGCGTGAACAAGCCGAGCTGCCCAAAAGCTGTTCTTACTGGCTCACCTACTGCTGCCACCGTCCAGACCCCTGGGGTCTCGGGACTCCAGCTGGGATCCAGGTGTGCAGGGAACTGAGCTGGGCAGCATCTGACAAGAGCCAAATGGGGGAGGCTGGATCCAAGAAGGGTGGGTGACTGCTCACGCTGCCCACTGAGGAAGGCACACCGCCAGCAAAGGACAGAGAGGAAAGCATCTATCAGCAGGAGGACGCAGTCACTCTGGAGGGATTAAGTCACTGATAAACTGCCCCCAACAGCAAAGCTGCAGGCAAATGGTGTCATTTTCATTTGAAGAGGAAGAAACATGCACCAGAGGAGGAACGGTGGCCTTTGAGTACTAAGTACTAAGGAAAAATACCACAACAGACTGGGACAGCTACCCAGCAGCTGCTTCTCCGTTCTCAGCAAAGGTATGCAACTCACACAACTGTCTCCTCATCCCCACCTGGAGGCTGGACTAATCAAATCAAAGAATCAGAGTGCCCGCTGCGAACACGATTTCTTCAGAGGAAAGAACAATACAAACTCAGGGCCAACTTCGTTATATTTGCTCCAAAACCACTTCTTCCGAAAAACACATCAAAAGAAATCAAGTTTCTACCATCCAGATGTTCCAGACTCTCCTCCCGGCTTTAATCTGTGGCCTCTTCAGGCTGTGAGAACAGTAAAGAAGCAGAATCCATTTAATATGCACTATGCTAACCAGCCAGCACTTTTAAAGCACTACTGTGCACTGTATTGAGGAAGCAAGAATAACAAGACAAACGCTGCCTCCCTTCTTCAAGAGTACAACGCAACTGAGAACATAGAAGATACAGAAAATGAATGGCATCAACTCCAAGCTTGTTCTGCAGAGAAGGAGCTCCAGGCAAAAGAGCCTGGCCGGAAAAGACTTCATGACGATGAGGCCTACCTGGGCTCAAAGCACAGGTAGGACTCAGGAGGTGACCCTGCACGCTCAGAGGACAGACCCGTAACTCGAAGGAACTCACAGCAGGGAGAAGGTCCCGAGGACGAGAAGAGCGAGCCTTTATAGAAGGCTTTAGGTAAGGTGAGGCACCAGTCCTCAGAGCCACGCAGGAACACACAGCAGAGTGGGGCAGGCTTGCTGTGCAGCGTGGGAGGGGGCCAGTCTGCTCTACCTAAGATAACGTACATTAAGACAGCTCTGTTTGTACGCAAGAATGCTGGAGTGGGTTGCCTTCTCCAGGGGATCTTCCTGACCCAGGGATCGAACTCCCGTCTCCTGTGTCTTCAGCACTGGCAGGCAGATCCCTTTACCATTGAGCTACCTGGGAAACCCATTAGGAGAGTGATAGCAAAGATTAAACACAGTACACAGAAAAAGATGGCTCTGAACAGAAGTAGAGGAAAACGCCAAAGGAGAGCAAACGGAAGCTGTGGCGCACACACATCGTGCTCCCACAGAGGCCGAGAGGGGGACTGAAATGAGGGCAGGGCAAGGAGTGCTGAAGACAGAGCCGCTGAGGTGGGGCACTGCAGGCACTGACCACCACAGAGAAGTCAAGCGAAGCAAGGCAACCAGAGCAGCGCCAGGGTTTACACATCGGGAACAGGAAAGATGCAGCGAGAGGTGAGCCCAGGCAAAGAGCAGGAAACCCCGAGACGGCCTTAAGAACTCACAGAGGATGGCGGGGCCTTGCAAAAGCCTCCTTGAAAAGCAAGTTATNGACCACCACAGAGAAGTCAAGCGAAGCAAGGCAACCAGAGCAGCACCAGGGTTTACACATCGGGAACAGGAAAGATGCAGCGAGAGGTGAGCCCAGGCAAAGAGCAGGAAACCCCGAGACGGCCTTAAGAACTCACAGAGGATGGCGGGGCCTTGCAAAAGCCTCCTTGAAAAGCAAGTTATTCTCTTCCTGAAATCCTAGAGATTTCACATTAAATAACTATCCCCCCACTCTCCAATTTCAATCATAATTCCCCCAAGGCCTAACTTCATGTTTTAAATTCCTAGCTGTATACTTATGTATCAGATCTATGGCTTGCCTCTGGAATTCTGAGCCACCTTGGAAATACACAAAGCAAATACTTAGCCACACACTGTGACTAACTCTAAATACACCTCTGAGATGCTGCAGACAGGCAAGGGTGTGACCTTAAGCACCCACTTCGCATTTACATTTAAACGGCCAACTGCCGATTAAAAACACCCAGTATCACTCCTGTCACAGGGTCCACTAAAGTGTTCCTCTATGAACTTTCATTATGAAAACTCAAGTGAACATGAATTTCTGTGCACAACTCCCACAGCTTCAAAAGCTTCAATACAAGCAGATGTCAAGCATGCTTAAACATACTTATACATACAAGAACAAGTTGTGTGTGTGTGGGGGGGGGTGTTTTTAAAGCAAAACTAAGGGACTGGAAAAGAAACAAGCAATGAAAATGACACGGCAGTCATCAGGTTTGTGCCAGGAGCCTCGTCGCAGATCAGAGCGATAAAGGCAGGGAAAACCCAGCTGGACAAGGCGTCTGTTGCGGGGAGGGGTGTGTGTGTGTCTGTGTGTACACACACAAATTGAAAGGGAGGACACAGTGTAGGTAAGAGAATATGACAAAAGTCAAATCAGAAACTTCTAAGTAGAGAGTTTTCCATCTTCCATCTTAAGTGTCCAGCATCCTCTGAATCTCTGACACCAAGTGAGTTGTCAATATATGTGACTCAAACATCAGAAAGAAGTGGCCAGTAACTGGAGAGCAGGGGCAAACACGATGCAACCAGAACCCTGCCATCTGAGATGATCAGGAAACAGCTCCTAACCTGAAACTGTGAGGACAGGAATTCCCGGCAGTCCAGCGATTGGCACTTGAAGCTGCTGCTGCTAGGGCCAGGGTTCAATCCCTGGTGGGAGAACTAGTAAGATCCCACGTGGCCAAAGAGTAAATGAAATACAACTGTAAGGAGCAAAGTCAGTCCTGAGCAAGTCAGGAATGGTGTGAAAATGGCACAGACAGAAAAAGAGAATTCTGTGCTAACACAGGGTAGGGGAAAGACTCAAGGAATCCAGCTCACTCATGTTTCTTATTAAGTGAAAGCAAAGCACTTCTATGTAGTTTTTTTTGAGTCACCCAACTTGAAGCAAGTAGCCCCTTTTTTGGAGAAGGCAATGGCACCCTACTCCAGTACTCTTGCCTGGAAAATCCCATGGACGGAGAAGGCTGGTAGGCTGCAGTCCATGGGGTCACTAAGAGTCGGACATGACTGAGTGACCTCACTTTCACTTTTCACTTTCATGCATTGGAGAAGGAAATGGCAACCCACTCCAATGTTCTTGCCTGGAGAATCCCGGGGACGGGGGAGCCCGCTGGGCTGCCGTCTACAGGGTCGCACAGAGTCGGACACGACTGAAGCGACTTAGTAGCAGCAGCAGCCCCTTTTATATTCATCATCCACTANTGCATTGGAGAAGGAAATGGCAACCCACTCCAATGTTCTTGCCTGGAGAATCCCGGGGACGGGGGAGCCCGCTGGGCTGCCGTCTACAGGGTCGCACAGAGTCGGACACGACTGAAGCGACTTAGTAGCAGCAGCAGCCCCTTTTATATTCATCATCCACTACGAACAAGGGGCCCAAAGAGAACAGCCTTTTCAAATCAGACACAAATCCTAGAGGAAACTGAGATGCCACAGAAGGGAGACCAAAAAGAGACAAGTTTCAGATTAAGAATGAGCTAACTATCCTGGTTAATTTGGAGCTGGTTACAATTCTGTAACAGAAGACAGAAATAGTAAACTGGTCGCAAATTTTAAAGCCCTCCCGCCACCCGTTTCTTTTAACCTACCATCTTCCTTGCCCATCAACTTTCATCAGAATGGGTAAAATCATAGGGCGTATATATGAGGCTATCTCGACAGTCCCTGGGAATGTTTCACCAGCATGCAGCCAAGCATGCAGGAAGAGGCAGTCTCAACCTGGACTGCTGC
>SJYA01016818.1:0-16857 GCA_006410615.1 Neotragus moschatus
CGCGAAGCTAGATGTTCACACTCTGCTGAGAAACAAACACACAAGGAAGCTGAAGGCTCACAATCTGCTCAGAAACACACACAGGGAGAGAAGCTGGAGGCTCACAGTTTGCTAAGAAACACACACACACAAGCTGCAGGCTCACAGTTTGCTGAGCAACACACACTGACAGAAACTGCAGGTCCATAGTCTGCTGAGAAACATACACACACAGGAGTGACTGCAAACCTCGGTGGACATCTCCACCTTCACTCAGACAACATGCCTGGTGATGAAGACAAGAACACCGGCTCATAACATGCCATCTTCTCCCTCAAAGAGCTCTTCCCAAACAAATGTCTGCGCTGAAAATCACAAAGGATCCTATTTTAAAAGAAGTTTGGTTTAACCATCTAGTACAGAGTTACTCAACCTGGAAATACAGACATGTAGGGCCACAAAGCTGGTGTCTCAGCAGTAAAGAATCCACCTGCCAATGCAGGAAACATAGGAGGCGCGGGTTTGATCCCCGGGTCGGGAAGATCCCCTGGAGGAGGAAATTGCAACCCACTTCTGTATTCTTGCCTGGAAAATCCCATGGACAGAAGTCCCAAGGTGGGGTACAGTCCATGGGGTCTCAAGAGTTGGACACGACTCAGGGACTAAACCACCACCACGGCTTTGCTGTGAGGCGGTCCTGCACAGAACACAATACTTCGCTGCATTTCTGGCTTCTGTCCACTAGATGTCAGCAGCACCTCTCGGGTATGACAGCCAACTGTCCAAGGGGGAGCAAAACCGCCCCCAGGTGGACCGACAGCCCCGCTCCAGCAGGTGTATCTATTCCAGGACGGCGGCACGCAATCACTCAGGAGGGAGACTGAACAGAACAGACATATGGACTAACCTCTACAGTACAGGAATGAGCAGAGACAGACAGGGAAATGTTTTGTTAGGAATTCCACAGAAGTCCTCCAGTCTAGACTGTATTTAAATGTCAAATTAGAATTAAAGCTGTCCCCTATCTCCCAGTGATCGCAGTCCAAAGCCTCCCTCCTCCAGGGAGCTAGAAGAAACACCCACCAGGGATTCAGCTGGGGCTGGGGACAGATTCTGAGCAGGATCCGTGCACCCTGGAATTCATGAGAATGTGATGTGTATGTGAGAGTTTTCTGAGACACTTTCTCCAGGGAGTCTACCTCCCTAAAGCAACAGCCACTGTTTCACTGGTGCAGGTGTGTGTGCTCAGTCACTTAAGTCCTGTCTGANAGGGATTCAGCTGGGGCTGGGGACAGATTCTGAGCAGGGTCCGTGCACCCTGGAATTCATGAGAATGTGATGTGTATGTGAGAGTTTTCTGAGACACTTTCTCCAGGGAGTCTACCTCCCTAAAGCAACAGCCACTGTTTCACTGGTGCAGGTGTGTGTGCTCAGTCACTTAAGTCCTGTCTGACTCTTGTGACCCCGTGGACTGTAGCCCACCAGGCTCCTCTGTCCACGGGATTCTCCAGGCAAGAATACAGGAGTCGATTGCCATTTCCTTCTCCAGGGGATCTTCCCAACCCAAGGAGCAAACCCGGTCTCCTGCATCTCCTGAATTGGCAGGCGAATTCTTTATGCACTGAGCTACCTGGAAAGCCCATTTCATTTGTATCTAAAGTTATATATAAACCATGTCAGATCAGCCAGATTATATATTGATTTTATATATATATATTTATGTATGTATACACACACACACATATATATTTGATGTTTTTGAACTGTGGTGTTAGAGAAGACTCTTGAGAGTTCCTTGGACAGCAAGGAGATCAAACCAGTCAATCCTAAAGGAGATCAGTCCTGAATATTCATTGGAAGGACTGATGCTGAAGTTGAAACTACAATACTTTGGCCACCTGATGTGAAGAACTGACTCAATGGAAAAGACTCTGATGCTGGGAAAGATTGAAGGCGGAGGAGAAGGGGACGACAGAGGATGAGATGGTCGGATGGCATCACCGACATGATGGACATGAGTGTGAGCAGGCTCTGGGAGTTGGTGATGGACAGGTAAGATTGGTGTGCTGTCGTCCATGGGATTGCAAAGAGTTGGACATGACTGAGCGACTGAACTGAACTGATATGTAAGGCTGATCTATAGATAGATAGACTGATAAGACTATATCTAAAAAATTCCAGAAGATATAAGTCCCCATTTGTGTTGCACTTTTTCCACTTATGCATAACCTTATGCTAGAAACAAAGCGTTAAACAAAAAGTTCATTTATAAGATTGCACTTCCATTTGAAATATAACATCGGTGAAAGTTTAAAACAGAACAAAGTTGAAACTCTTGGCTTTCTTGTGGAATAGAGCTGCGATTTCCCTTGCTTATCAAAGACGCAGCGAATAACACGCAGCGCAGCCCGTGAACACTGGCAGGAGGGTTCGTCTCCCACAGTCCTCCTCGCCGCGTTCAGGTCTGCATTCTCTCCATCACTCCAGTGCCCCTCCCGCCTCCCGGCCTCACTGGCTTCCATCAGCCAATGTGCAGTAAGAACAGACGAGCTCTATGAGAACACGGAGGAAGCCCACACACCCGGGACACCTAGGCTGCCGTGTTCCCTTTGGCCCCCATTAAGACCGTGGTCAGGACAAAGGAGAGGCTCAGCGGAGAGAAGAACGCGTGTGGCGAGTGGTCCTCTTCACCCAACGTCTTTAATAGGTTGACGGCGAAAGTGCCGTTCTTTTCAGAGAACATCCATTGGTGGAGGGCTGCACCGAAAGCCGAACAGAAGCGCCTCAACCGTGCCCTCCGCTAGTCAGCTGCCATTCGTGCCCCGCCTGTGGACCCCGGGAGTGGTCAGCAGAGAAGCCGCACCCTCAAACATCCGCGTCGAATCTCAGAGACCTGTGAGTGAGACTGAATTGAGGATCGTGCGATGGAGGCAGTCACCTGGATCACCGGGTGAGCCCAGTGTAATCACAGGCTTCTTATAAGGACCACAAGGGACTTCCCTGGTGGGCCAGTAGTTAAGCTCTGCGCTCCCAATGCAGGGGGTCCAGGTTCGATCCCAGGTCAGAGAACTAGATCCCGAGTGCCAAAACTAAGGCTTGGCACAGCCAATAGATCACTATTAAAAAATCAAGGCAAGAGGGTCAGAGGCAGAGAAGGAAATATGAAGATGGAAGTAAAGATGAGGATGATGTGGGGGTCACATATCAAAGAACAGCCTTTCGGAGCTGCAACATGCAAGGAACTGGACTCTGCCCTAGAGCCTCCAGAGGGGGGGGAAAGTAGCTCTGCCAACCTCTTACAGATCGCTGACTTCCAGAAGCATGAGATAAATCCCCCATTACTGATCGTTCTCCCTCAATTTGGCAACTCTGGCGTAGACTTGAAGCAATGTTCCCCCTGGGAACACAGATGGGATATGAAGCTCAGACCTCAAGTCGTCAGGTGAACACTTTGAATCAGGCACTCATTACAGATCCAGCCTTGACCTTTCCCCAGCTTAGCTAAACTGCAGACAAGACTCTTCCCGCCTCTAATCCCAGACCTCCCTTTCCTTAAAGAACTTACTTTAGGCAATTGGTCATCTTAAGATTTTTCTTTGCAGTCTCTTGTGGGTTCTGCAGAAGTGGAATCTCTGAAAAAATGGAGGACAGACTGTATTCAGCATCATTTTATCCTGGGGGCCCTGAATGCCTGCCACCTCCCTGCTCCACCCTCCACCTCTAACACATACATACATCCAAAAGGGAACTTGTTCAAAGATTATTTATGTTGAACTTTCCTTGTAAGATTCTGGAGGAAAAAAATGCAAGGTAAAAAACAAAGGTCATAATTCCTGACTGAGAACTCCCACCCTTGGGGAGATACACAGGCATAAATGTTCAGTTTCAAGCCAGCTTTGCGCTCTATACCAGGATAAACAACAACTAAGGAAGCCAACAGTAAAGCAGAAAGAATTCTCTGCAGAAGCCCAGGAGAAGGGGAGCAGTAAGCTGGTTCTCCAAGACTGGGCAGGAGCTCCGGAAGGCAGGGCCAGCATGTGCACAGGATGGAGAGGAAGGGCCGGATCCGCGTGGGGCCCAGGAAGCACCTGAGCTCAGTTTCTTAAGAGAGACACGGTGCACGAGACCGGAAGGAGGTGCCCCACACACCAGGTTGAGAGTTTGGAACATGAGCTATGATCTAGGAAGCCAGGCACTGTTTTCAAACAAATGCCTTATATGAGTTTCAGAAAAATATTGTGGCTCATGGTTTGGTGTAGAAAAAAACTGGGGACCCCTGCTACTGACCAGCACCTCCCCAACACAGTGGAAAGTCTACACTAGAGAGTGGAAGACGGAACTGCCAGGCTGGGGGGCTGGTCACCCGAGGACAAGGAGGACAGAGTCCCATGCTGAGGCTCTTAGCTAATCCACCCGAAGGATGGGACGCCAACCACAGGAAGGTGTATGAATCAGCTTGGTATGGGGAAGGCGCTACATTCCACTTGAGATGAGTGGAACACACCATTTCGAGGGATCCTATGACAAAGACAGCCCAGGGGTGTTTGTCAACATAGGGAGGGGGCTTGTGATGCCTAGAAGCTCTAGAACAAAAGACTGACAGCCCTCAGTCTGCACCTCATTCCAGGAACCTCTAGGTAAACAGGTGAGATTAGAACGAACAAGTGGAGGCCTACGAGGAAGAAAGAAAAATCTACCTTGTTCTGAGAATTTACAATATTTGCAGGTAGTGAGAGGAAAAGCCAAGAGACTGGGACCCAACAATCTGGATGTCTTAGGGGAACCAGACATGAGAGAAGGACCAGGGACCTGGGGAGGATGGAGGAGGACAGGAAGGCAGCACCCAGGGCTGCCCTGGGGAGCGGGCAGGGCAGGGCAGTTCGGACCTCAAATCCCTCAGCAGAGTTAGTGGAAGCAGGAACCAGGGGGCTGGCATATCGGGGGGGTGTGGGATCCATTGTGTGGCTGCTGCAGAGCCCAAACGGGCAGGAAACTTTCATGCCAGAGAGAGGGCCTCGCTGAGCTCAGCTGGTAAAGAAGCCGCCTGCAACACGGGAGGCCTGGGCTGGGAAGATCCCCCAAGATCCCTGGAGGAGGGCACGGCACCCCAGTCCAGTATTCCTGGCTGGATTTCACCTGGGTCTCGTGGACGGAGGAGCCTGGCGGGCTACACACAGCCAATGGAGTCTCAAGGAGTCAGGCACGACTGAGCTACTAAGCACAGCGGAACACAGAGAGGAGTCCATGAGTAAGAACAGATGAAAGATGCTAAAGAAAAACAAGGAAAAGAACAGAAGGAATGCAGAAAGAAAGAAGAGGGGGACAGAGGGAAGAATGTGGAGCAACAGGAGGGGAGGGGGGCGGCTGGTCACACCCGATGAGCTGGACCGCAGCGGGCCGCGCTGGTCTGGAGGTGGCCGGCACCCAGCGCCGCCTGGAACTCGCCCGACGCTCCACTCCCGCCTGCAGCGGGGGCCACAGACGCCCGGAGACCCTCACCCCCGCCGGGGCGCCTCCGTCCTTCTCCAGGAACCACCGCCCAGGCGGGGCTCCGGCCGCGCCCTCCCTGCGCGGTCCGCGCTCCTGAGCGCCGGTCTCCCAGCCCCACCCCTGGAGACTCACCTTTGAGGCCCAAACCAAGCGGGCCGGGGTCCCCAGGATGCGGCGGGGACCGGGGCGACCCCAGCCCCGCGGCCCTCCCGCCCGGACACCTCCGGCGGTCCCTCTGGTCCCTCGCTTCCCTGAGCGCGGCTGCCTCCGGCCTCCCGCCGTCCCTGCATCTCTCCGCCTGAGCTCCAGGCTCCAGGAGGCCGCCGGGGGACCCCGAGGGCTCGGGAGCGCCCCCACACCGGGTATCTGGGAGGTCCCTGCTTTTCCGGCGGCGGCGGCTCTTCCAGCTCAGTGGATGGTTCGCGTCCGCTTTGATTCGGGCTGGGCTTCTGGCGATGCCTCAGAACTCCGGGAGAAAGCCCGGCTTGTGCAGCGGCTGGACCGTGGACACAGGCCGGGCCTCGCCCGTGTCCCCCTACCCCGGCCTGAGAGCTGACGGACTGGCGGCGGAAGCTGGCGCCAGGGCCTCCGAGGGTGCTTGCGGAAGGCCTCTCCGTTAGAGAAGGCGTGCGCTTTCCTGGGTTAATTTGCCGCAGCCTTAGCTCATTTAGTGGGCTTCCCAGGTGGAGCCAGTGGCATAAAGAACCTCCGTGCCAGTGCAGGAGACATGAGAGATGTGGGTTCAGTCCCTGGGTTGGGAAGATCCCCCGGAGAAGGAAATGGCAACCACTCCAGTATTCTTGCCTGGGGAATCCCATGCACAGAGGAGCCTGGCGGGCCGCGACTGAAGTGACTTAGCAGGCGCGCCCGAGCTGGTTTAATGCGCCCTGTTTAGTGCGCCTATGGAAGAGCACTTTCAAAATCCAGATTCCTGCGGGGGTCCAGCCTCCGCGGGGGTCCAGGGGATGGCGGGATGAACGGCGTTGGCGAATTGTCAAGAACGGAGACTGGCCTCTTTAGGACACAGCCGAATCTACTGAACGGAGACTGGCCTCTTGGGACACAGCCAATTTAATGAATCCTCCCTTAATCTTTCCTTAAGACTTTATATACCTTTTTTAATATCAATCATTAATAACAGGCCATCATTTTTCTTTCTTTCCTATCACTAGGTAACAATCTGTTTTGTTTTCTGTTTCCCTGACTCTAGGGGAGATTTCCAACAAAGTCAGTTTTGGGTACAAAGTCTTCTTGCCCTTTTGGGCTGAAACAATAATCAATTTAAGTGTCCTGTTTTCTTCTACACTCCTTAAATGGCCTTTCTATTTTTCTGGTCTTGCTGCTGTCTCTCTTGCTTTTGTCTCACAGATCAAATATCAGGCAACTTGCTTGCAGGTTTCAGCAGGCGTCCAAGCGGTAGCCATGGTTTCATTTCTACATTCTACTCTTACATACAATAACAGTTTCAGTGGTTTTCTTACATTAATTTTCATGACAGTAAAACAATCACTGCTTACACAGACAGTTAATTATTAATAGTAGCTTACATTCTCCTTAACTGATATCTAAATCTATTCTCTACAGCTGGAGCACTCCTGAGTGCCCCATGGATAAAGTATGAGAAATTCAGAAACAGTTCAGCAGTTATTACTAATCAGAAAATATTATAGACCTGTTTATGATCAAAAGCTTATTTTTACTACCTTATTTCTCTTAAATTCTGCCAGTACTTCTAAGACAGCCGTATATATATCAGCTGGGAACTCATAGAGCATCAGGGTGCATTTTATTATTGCATTCATGTGCATTTATAACTATTCTATAATCATTAGGGCCTCTCCTAACCCAAGTGGGTCTAAGAAGGTCAAATCAAGATATGCCAAAGGTTACATATTTATAAAAGGACTTCATCCCAGGCCCCATGCTAACCCAGATCCCTGAGAGCAGTATTAGCCTCGATGACCGCTGTGGTTTAGCAGCAGTTTAAGATTTCATTGCCCTATTCACTGAACCTCTAGGCTGCACTAGAAAAATCAGAACAATCACTACCAAGAAGCAAAGCGATGCAAAATGAGGGGTCATGCCACTGGTCGAGGTCCTCGAGTGCATCCGGATGGCCTGGCCTCTTTGGGCCGGGTCACCTCAGCCCGGAGCCTTGTCACGGGTGGATTTTTCTCTCGGAGCCGCTCCCGACAGATTCCAGTCTGTCTAGTTATACTTTTAGCCACTACATGAATGTCTATGTTATTTAACATTTTGTTGTTTAGTTGCTCAGTCCTGTCCGACTCTTTGTGACACATGGACTGTAGCCCTCCAGGCTCGTCTGTGCATGGGATTCTCCAGGCAAGAACACTGGAGTGGGTTGCCATTTCCTTCTCCAGGGGATCTTCCAGACCCAGGGATTGAACTTGCGTCTCCTGCATTGGTTTTCCGATTCTTTACCACCAAAGCCACCAGGAAAACCCATATGCTGTTTAATTACCATACTGCTTCTCCATTTTTTTAAAAATAGTTTTGTTTTCCCTGGGAGAAAAAAAGAGGTTAACAGACCATGATTATTACCTATTGTTCTAAAGTCTGTGATACTTCTAAAAAGGTAGGCTATATATATATACATATATATGTGTATGTATGTATGTATGTGTGTGTATATATATATATACACATTGGCACTAAGGGAGTAAAACAAATATCAGTGAATATTTTAAGCCTCATTATTGAAAAAGTCTGATGAGTGCACACACATGCATGTGTGTCCAGGATGACTGCAGTCTATTTTGCAATCGTTCTTTGCACTAGCATCCATTTTGAGTCTATTTCCCCCTTGAGTTTATAAGCTCCATGACTCCAAGAGACAGGGGACCGGGGTGTTTGTGTTTGGAAACATAGTCTTCATGCCCTAAATATCAACTGATACAGCATAGATGTCTAGTAACCAGTTTTTAAATGAATGACTGCCTGAATGCATCTTCAGTTCAGTTCAGTTCAGTCACTCAGTCGTGTCCAACTCTTTGCGACCCCATGAATCGCAGCACACCAGGCCTCCTTGTCCATCACCAACTCCTGGAGTTTACCCAAACTCATGTCCATCCAGTCGGTGATGCCATCCAGCCATCTCATCCTCTGTTATCCCCTTCTCCACCTGCCCCTAATCCCTCCCAGCATCAGAGTCTTTTCCAATGAGTCAACTCTTCGCATGAAGTGGCCAAAGTATTGGAGTTTCAGCTTCAGCATCAGTCCTTCCAATGAACACCCAGGACTGATCTCCTTTAGGATGGACTGGTTGGATCTCCTTGCAGTCCAAGGGACTCTCAAGAGTCTTCTCCAACACCACAGTTCAAAAGCATCAATTCTTCAGCGTTCAGCCTTCTTCACAGTCGAACTCTCACATCCATANCCAGGACTGATCTCCTTTAGGATGGACTGGTTGGATCTCCTTGCAGTCCAAGGGACTCTCAAGAGTCTTCTCCAACACCACAGTTCAAAAGCATCAATTCTTCAGCGTTCAGCCTTCTTCACAGTCCAACTCTCACATCCATACATGACCACTGGAAAAACCATAGCCTTGACTAGACGGATCTTTGTTGGCAAAGTAATGTCTCTGCTTTTGAATATGCTATCTAGGCTGGTCATAACTTTCAGAATGCATCTTACTAACCTGAAGTTTCTAGTATCATCCTTTTTCCTCTTTGTTTGGAAAATACTATGTTGAATATTCTTTGACTGACAGCTTCTGACAGAGTCACTTTGGTCTTCCTTTATCTTGGCTTGGTTTCCAGGCTCCCTGTTCACCTGTTAACCTACTTTTCTTTTGAGTCCACATGATACCTAAAACATAAGGACTTTTAATTTGATAGAACATAGACACAGGGATTTCTTTAATTGTTACTTAATGTGAGGTGCTATGGGTAGAGACAAAATGTTTCATGATGATGTGATAAATGTCACATATACTACAATTTCCCTTCTTTGAAGCTAAAGCAAAGGACTCGAGTCTCCTGTATTGCAGACAGATTATCATCTGAGCCACCAGGGAAGCCCGAAGTATAGGATCTTTTTTTTTTTTTTAATTCTATGATACCAAAACAAGATTTGATACAGAAAACACATTTTCTTGTACTAGTTTATACACTGTTCATATCAGATCCATAGTAGATTATATCTTTCACTTAGTAAATTAAATTGGAAGAAGCGACTAGAATGATACACTCAGTCTCTAAAATTAGGATAACAGCTGATGACACTACCAATAAGCCATTGTGTATGAGCATCTTTAGTAGAAATTGGAAAAACACAGGCAATTTTGTGGAGATAAAATTTTAATAAGAATATCTTCTTATACCTGACATTATGCATTTATATAAATTAGAAATTTACTCTTCTAGTTTATAAGATTTTTAAAAGCAAAGATGTTAATGTGACAACTGTTACCCATAGTAATTCTTTCTAATAAAATTTTTATTTTAGAATACTTTTAAATTCACATATCAATATCAGTGACATCATTATATCACCTTTATAAAGATTTTTCTTCACTAAATGATGCATGTGAAACATAAGTGACAATGGACATACAGTGACCAGGTAGGTCAAGCGCTATAAGGCATCTGATTGAATAACCGAATTTCTGAAATGTAAATAAAAGTCACATTAAAATGTTTTAAAAATTAAATTTGCATTCTCTCTAGCTATATGGGCCTGATAGGATCACTAGAATATGTTATTTCAAGATAATCTTTCTAATGTTTATGCATAAGAAAGAGCCAGGCTACAAACTGGTGTTATTGTAACTGTGTTTTCCATCGCATGTGTATTTTTCACTCTGTAAGATGCTCCTGTTTGATGAGAGAGATGCGGGATTTAGGGGGAGCAGAATCTCCCATAAAATAAGATGCCGTTGGTTTTGTTGTGCCTGATGAAAAAGAGGAACGGGTGATCTGCATTGAATTCGATGGAAGGGAGTTTCATTCTTACACTCACCTCACTCCTAGTACCAGCTGCAGCCTCTGTACCTCGTTCATTTATTTCCACAAAAGACTTATGGAAAACATTGGACAGATATAGGTTTCCCTCTGAGGACATCCCTGAGAAATCAGCTTTGCTCTGGCTAAAGGCATCGCTCATCCCCATACTGCTCAAAGTTGGCTTGAGGTCGTAAGTCTCTTCCAACTTGAACTTGGGGAGGTTTAACTGCACATTGCACAACTCCATCGTGTCTGCGCTGGTCCACTCACTCAGCTTCTCATAGGTCATGGCCTTTTCCAGCTGCAATTTGGAGCCGATGAAGAAAGAATCAGTAATTGCCAATTAAGAATTAAGAAATAAAGGTTGAGTGAAATCTCTAGACATTACATAGATGAATTATAATCACTCCCATTACCAAAGTAACAAAACACACACATTTGGAAGTTTTTGTTTATAAAGAGATCTGTCACATTGTTGATATATCATTTTGCAGATTAATAGTTCTCAGGCTTAATAAGTTAGACCTTGATTCGAAACAGAAGTACTTCTATGATATTTCCAAGACAGCAACTACATACACAAATATATTAGTATAAATATACACTTAGATGTCATCGACACAAAAGCATATACTCTAGGACACATTGTATGCCTGGGAACCAAAAAAATTATTTTTATTAGTTGTATTAACTAGTTTAAAACTATTTTATTAACTAATAAACTAGTTCAATAACTAATTTATTAAATTAGTTTCATTAGCACAGTATACAATCCTTCAAAAACAAAATCTGAGATAAAATAAAATGCCTATACTCTATAATCACACCAATATGGAACTAGTAACTATAAATTATAGGGAAAAAAGGAATAGTAAAGAAAGGCAAATCATTCTATCTTAAGAGTAATAACTTTTTAAATAGCGATTTTGAAGCTGCCTTTTCTCTTGATATTTAGCATTTTAAAACAATAAATATATATGTATATACACATATGCATTACATATATAGGATAAAAAGCAATGTTTGATTTTTAAATAACATGCTTGTTGAAAGCACATGGTTTTGCTATTTGGAGTTTTCTAGCTCCAAGTATTGCTATCAACAGCACACACGTAAATGCTGCGCGTTAAGTGGCCATGTTTCAGGCCAGGAACTTGCACTTTCTAAAAAAAAAAAGGCCCATAATGACGTTACGCTAATGGTTTAGTACTCACACTTGGTCTTACCATCCTCTCCAGTTTCACAAATTTTATGACACTATCTAGAAATCTTTCTAAACACCAGTAGGGCAGTGGAAGCAGAAATATAAACAATCTGGCACACAGGGAAAATTACACGCAGTGCAAAGAAAAACAGACCACTTATTGCACATGAATTGCTCAGAAATGTGGTCTGGCCAAAATCAGGCTTATGAGATGTTTAACTGGTGAACAACTTAATAATAACCTGAAGATGCATTGATACAGACTATATCTTCTGAAGAGTGTTTACTTGATAAAAAGCATTCTTTAAAAAATGTTTTAGACTCTGTTTAATGTTTTTAAATGTATATCTAAGGCTAGCTTAATGCATGTGATTTAAAAATTAGGTAGGTTCTACCAGAAGGAGAAAAAAGACCTATGCTACCTGAAAGATTGTTATGATCAAGCTACACAGCTTTGTTACTCACAATAAATATTTCTAGGTGTTGTTTGTATGGCTACTCAATGCTAAAGGTCTCTGTAGACTACTTATCCTTCCTGAGAGATAGTAACATCAACCTTACAAAGTTTTGTAAGGCTTAAGTGATACGTGAAAATACAGTACCTAGGACTGAAGGTGTGTTGGTTGCCCTACTGTGCAGAAATTCAAGAACTGGGAGATCATATCTTTATAAGATCATATATTTTTTCCCAGGAGGGATAAACACTAGAACCATCTCCATGTCAGACTGATGTCTTTTTTTTAAGTTATTTTTCCATGCAAGTAAATGTTCCCAGGTGGTGCTAGTGGTAAAGAGCCTGCCTGCCAAAGCAGGAGACATAAGAGACACAGGTTCAGTCCCTGGGTTGGGAAGTTCCCCTGGAGGAGAAAATGGCTACCCACTCCAGTATTCTTGTCTATAGAATCCCATGGACAGAGAAACTTGATGGGTCCATGGGGTTGCACAGAGTCAAACATCACTAAAGTGATTTTGCATGCATTTGCAAAATAGACATGGACTCACAGAGAGAACAGAAATGCTACCAAAGGGGAGAGGAAAGGAGGGAGGTATGAATAGACGGACCCCTTTACCTGATCCAGTCCATCGACGTCTTCTGGCAGCAGTATGAGCAGACTGAGGTCACGGCTCTCATAGCAGAGCTGAAGGCCTATGGCTTGTGGGCTTTCTATGTGAAATACTTGAAGTTTCTCTTCCATGGACATCATTTGCACTGGTTTGCTCGTAGTCTGTAGAATACATGCAGCAAAATCACTGGGGAGGTGTCTCACCAAATTCCTAATTCTTTAGCAACATTGGCTCCCAGCCATCTGGGACACTGACAAAGATGATGATCCTCTGCTAATGCTGAATGAAATTAGTCACACCTTGCTTTCTGGAAATATGTGTTCTACTGGATAACATCGTCAATAAATGATGTGAGAGTTTACTTCTCTGACAGTATTATGGCATCCTCTATGAATCATAGCAAGCTGGATTCTACCAAACACTTAAAAGAATATATAATCTTATGCAAACTATGAAAATGCCAATGATTCAGAAACAAAGTTGCATTTCAGATGCAAACATTTGAGACAGCCTTTTAATATCATAAAACTGAAAGCCACTAAGAGAAGGAAAACACAAGCAATAAACTAGGAGCTAAGAATTGCAAAACATATGGTTGATAAAATACCAGTATCTGAAATTTGTGAAGAACTCTTAAAACTCGACAATGATAAAGCAACAAACTCTACCTAAAAAATAGGCAAAGATCTGAACTGATACCTCACCAAAGGAAGACCTATAGCATGTGAAAAGAGGTTGAATCCTATGTGCTTAGGCAATTGCAAATTAAAACAGTGAAGATTAGCTGTGGAGTGTCACAGCTAATAGAAGGGCCAAGTTCTGATGACACAAACTTGTAGCCGAGATGGAACTGACGTTCTCTGCCAATGGGAATGCAAGGTGGAAGCCACCAGGTGGCAGTGCAGTGGTTTCTTACGAAGCTGAACACAACCTCAGCAAGTGACCCAGCAACCGTGCTCCTGGGTAGCCACCAGAATGAGTTAGAACCATGTTCACACAAAGTCTCGCACACAAATGCTTATGGCAGTTTGAGTCATAAAGAAGCAGAGTGCCCTTCAGAAAGGCAAATGGATCAACAAAATCTTAAATCCATATAATGGGGGGTGATTCAGCAATAAAGTGAAATGACCTGTCAAGCCAGAAAAAGTGGCTTTAAATACATATTGGAGGAACTTTAAATACATACTGCTAAGTAGAAGAAGGTGGTTGCACCTTCGAGAAGTTTGCATACTATGCAATTCCAATTTTATGGCATTCTGGAAAAGGCAAAACTATACAGACAGTAAACAGATCATCAGTTGCCAAAGACTTAGAGGGAGGGTGAATGTGTTGAGTACAGGACATTTTTAGGACAATGAAATTATTCTGTATGATACTGTAATGGTAGATACATGACATTATGAAATGTTAGTAAAGCCAATGGTGAACAAAAGCAAAACCCTGCACACAAATTCACACATTTTATACTTTTTATTTATCCACTCTATGGGATGCTAAATGTCAATCACAAAGCCCTACATTTCTGCTTAGGTAGTTGCCTCGTGACCATGGCTGTTCACTCAGGATGCTCTGTGTTGAAATGATTGTCTCAAAGATAAGCATACGGGTGGGACCAATCAGAGTGTTCTTTGGGAGCATTCTGTTAGAGCTAGCAGCCAAGACTCTCTCTGTATTAACAGTAGAGTTGTGAAGCTAGAATAAAGGGCAGTCATATTCCCTGGTCATATGGATAAACTCCGTCCTTAATGTTAGAGAATGAGAGCAATGATGGCTCAAAGGGACAGGCAGAGAGGACAGATTATGTTTGAGACTCTAGAGGCCCCACTCCTGGTTCCTCTTAGTTTCTTTGATGTTGTTTAGTCTCTTATTCGTGTCTGACTCTTTTGTGACACCATGAACTATAGCCCGCCATTGTCTTCTGCCCATGGGATTTCCCAGACAAGAATACTGGAGGTATTTACTTCTCCAGAGGATCTTCTTGAATGAGGGATCGAACCCAGATCTCCCACGTTGGCAGGTGGACTCTTTACTCCTGAGCCATCAGGGAAGCCCTGAGCCAACACTAATAAATTCTCATGTCACTGGAGCTAGTTTGGAATGCTTTTCTATCACTTGCAGCTGAAAATTTCTAGTGGTTTTATTAAGCCAAGTAACTATCCAGCTTATTTCCAGTTGGATTATGGCCTGTTGGATTATAAATTCAGTCCTTTCTACATCTTTTCCCCACAGATTATCTGAAAATTGCCCATTGCACATAACATACTATTACAGCAATATGTCATCAGCAGCAGTGTCTAAGTGAGACAATCCACCCAGGACTAAAACATTTTCACAAACTTTGGCCAGTCAGTTCTTTACCTAAGAATTTGGAATGTGACCTATCAAACTTATCTCTAGAATGGAGATCAGACTGCAGATTGAGAGAATAAGGATGGGAGAAATAGAGTTGAGAAGATAGAGAATGAATCCTGACAATATTTGGATCCTAGTTTCCATTCAAATCTCAAGACCCAGCCACATTCCAGCCCATGGGCGTATCTGTGACCTTCCGCTCNTTTTCTATCACTTGCAGCTGAAAATTTCTAGTGGTTTTATTAAGCCAAGTAACTATCCAGCTTATTTCCAGTTGGATTATGGCCTGTTGGATTATAAATTCAGTCCTTTCTACATCTTTTCCCCACAGATTATCTGAAAATTGCCCATTGCACATAACATACTATTACAGCAATATGTCATCAGCAGCAGTGTCTAAGTGAGACAATCCACCCAGGACTAAAACATTTTCACAAACTTTGGCCAGTCAGTTCTTTACCTAAGAATTTGGAATGTGACCTATCAAACTCATCTCTAGAATGGAGATCAGACTGCAGATTGAGAGAATAAGGATGGGAGAAATAGAGTTGAGAAGATAGAGAATGAATCCTGACAATATTTGGATCCTAGTTTCCATTCAAATCTCAAGACCCAGCCACATTCCAGCCCATGGGCGTATCTGTGACCTTCCGCTCATCTCCCTTGGTGCTGAAGAAAGTTCCTACTACAGAAACAGATGCTCTGCGTGCCAGCCCAGAGGGAAAACTTAAAGAAAGAGATGAAATTTTAAAATGTTTTTTATTTCTTTTTCTTCTGGAAAAGAAACAGCTTGGTGTAAGATAGTCCTAGCTTACTAGAACAAGAACAGAACTCGTAAGTGAAGAGCGGGGAATCGTGGTTCTGGCAGCCTTCGAACTGAGGCACAGCTCGAGACACTTGAGGCTTCCCCAGCGGCTCACTGGCAGAGCATCCGCCTGCCGGAAGGGCACTATCCAGGTGGGATGAAACCGGGGCTTTTAGGTCCGTCATCCCTGCCCGAGTAAAAAGCCATAGTTTACAGGAACATACATTCAGATAGAATGAATTTAAAATAGAATTTAATTTGCAATGTCTTATAAAATACATACTGGTTATTAACAGGCGCCTACCTTGTTTATTTTGAATGACTTTTCTGTGGTATTTTGGACTAAGAATTGATGTTCCCAGACTCCTCTGAAGTAGAGGGCGTTCACCAGAACCATCTTGGTTGTGGGGCCCACAGCATCATCAGGTAGGAGATTCAGTATTTTTCCTACAAAAGCAGAGGGACAGATTCCAGATGATACGGTTACGTCCTGCAGAAATGCCATGCTTACAGAACTGATGATTACAAAATGCTGTTAAACAGTAACATCTTATACCCATAAAAATTCCAACCAGGAAATCGGTACTGATAGAATACTATTAATATTAACAGATCTATTTAGAATTCTGCTTCTTAAAAATAACTTCTATGTAGACCATTTTTAAAGCCCTTACTGAATCTGCTACAATGCTGTTTCTGTCTTATGTTTTCATTTTTGGGCCACAAGTCATGTGATATTTTAGCTCCCCAACCAGGGATCAACCCATACCCCATGTTTTGGAAGGCAAAGTCCCAACCCCACTGGACCACAAGAGGTGTCCCCTGTTTAAATTATTTCATCTGTTGCTCCAATAGTGTCCTTTTTTTCTAGATTAGAAATCAATCCAAGGGCTCAAGTTGCATTTAGCTATCATTTCCTGTTAGTCCCCTTTAAGCCGAGGCAGTTTCACATTCATCCTTTGTCTTTCATGACCTTGACACTTTAGAAAAAAAAAAAA
>SJYA01016911.1:0-20785 GCA_006410615.1 Neotragus moschatus
TCACAAAGAGTCGGACACGACTGATCAACTGAACTGACTGATGTCACCATTATAGTGTTACATTCATCTGTTTGTATATATTTTACCTTGAACTTTACCAATGAGACTTATGTTTTTATATTCTTTTGCATTGACTTTTTATCATGTTTTGATTTCAACTTGAAGAACTCCCTTAAACATTTCTTGTAAGGTAGTACTAGTGATGACAAAATTTCTCAGTTTTTGTCTGTCTGGAAAAGAGTTGAACTCTTCATTTCTGAAAATTAATTTTGCCAGGTATAGTATTCTTGTTTGGCAGTTTTTTTTCTTTCAGTACTTTGAAAATATCATCTTACTCTCTCTTGTCCTGCAACATTGCTGTTGTGAAATCTGCTGATATTCTTAACAGGGTACCCTTATATGTGACAAGTCACTTCTCTTACTGCTTTCAAATTTCTCTCTTTATTCTTGACTTCTGATAGCTTGATTATATTAACAGTGTGCCATGGTGTAGTCTCCTTTACTTGTTTGGGACCTTTTTAGTATCATGGGGGCTTCCCTGATAGCTCAGATGGTAAAGCATCTGCCTGCAATGATGGAGACCTGGGTTTGATCCCCAGATTGGGAAGATCTGCTGTAGAAGGAAATGGCAACCCACTCCAGTACTCTTGCCTGGAAAATTCGAAGGATGGTGTAGCCTGGTAGGCTACAGTCCATGGATCACAAAGAGTCAGACACGACTGAGCAACTTCACTGGTTCACTCAGGTTCCCAGGTGGTGCTGATGCTGTGAATCCAGTGGCTTCACTTTCACTTTAGTATCATGAACCTGAATGTTCATTTCCCTCCCAAGATGTAGGAAACTTAAGCTATTATTTCCTTAAATAAGCTTTCCCACTTTCTCTCTCTCTTCTCCTTCTGGGATTCCCAAATGTATATATTGGTTCTTTTGATGAAGTCCAATAAACCCCATTGGCAGTTTTTACTCTTTTAAGTCTTTCTTTTTCCTCTGACTGGACAATTCCCATAATTTCTCTTTAAATATGCTGATTGTTTCTTCTGCTTGACTGAGCCTACTGCTCTCTATTGCATTTTTCTATTTCATTCATTTTATTCTTTAGCTCCAGAATTTCTGTTCAATTTTTTTTATGATTATCATTTCTTTCTTCAACTTCTCATTTTGCTCATGTGTACTGTTTCCCTGACTTTTCTGAGTTGTCCAGGTTCTCTTGTAGCTTGCTGACCTTCTTTAAAACAATTCTTTTAAATTGTCAGGCATGTTATAGATCTCCATTTCTCTGGGGTTGGTTGTTGGAAAATTATTTTGTTCTTTTGGTGGTGTACGTTTCTCGATTTTTTTTACTGTATTCTTGCATTGCTCTCTGTGCATTTGAAGGAGCAGTTATGTCTTCCAGACTTTATGGTCTGGCCTCAATGGGGAAAAGATCTTTCATCTATGAGTGGGTTTGATGGCACCAGCTGGGTGGGGTACAGCAATTCCAGCTAAAGTAGATGCTGTTGTGGCTCTGGTTCCAGAGGAATGCAACAGGAAAGATTTTGGGAAGCTCCAAAGCTGAGAACAGCATTGGGGAAGGCTGCAGAGGTCTTCAGTGTCCAAGGCTGGGAGTGTCTGCAGTGGTGGCGAGGTCCTCAGTGGTGAAGGCCACTGGGATCCTTCTGCTTCTCTTTTCCTTTGCAAGTGTTAGTCACAGCCAAGAAGATCCCTCTTGGTGCCGGGGTGTAGGGCACAGGCATGTGCAAAGTAGCTGCAGAGGTCCGCAGAGTGGGCATGTGCAAACTGGCAGTGGCACCAGAGTCTGTACTCTTGAGTGTGAACTTTTTTTCAGTTTACTTATCCTGCAGAGAAATGCTCATATAGGAAATTACTCACTTGACAAATGGAGAGATACCCATATCCTTTCCCCTTAACAACTTAAAGTTGTTAAGCAATCAGCAATGTGCCTTGGAGGAGAGTTTCATCCTCATCACACAACATAGGCTCTGGATATATACTTTTTTTTTTTTTGTCATTTTTGTGAGTCATGAACAAAGTTTCTAAAATAAGATTCTGAAATAAATAGGCCATTATAAATACTAAGATTAATTTTATGAAGCACCCCGGATTTGTTACTGTTCTGAAATCTGCTGATAGCACAGAGTGAAACCTTTTGTTCTGCTTTCAGTAAAGAAAATCTTGTTATCCATTTATAACTTGCTTCACTGAATAGAGTATGACTCAGGGCCTCCCAAGCTCACACTTCCCACGTGCAGCTCAGCATGACATTCAAAGTATTTAACAATCATCAGGCATGAAGCAGTAACCAAGCACATGGACACTGACCAGCATGCCACAGTAGTATATATCACTTGAACGTCACTTCCACTTAGTACTAACCTACAGTCTCACTTTTAGACTGAAAAGGTAAAATGATTTATAGATATCAAAAGGCCTTAACCCAGAAACTCCTATAAATGCAGTTTTGCATGTGAATTAAGACATAGCATCTCTAGAAAACTTTACCTAAGAGAAAGGATAAAGTAAGTGGAAAAGTCAAAGACATTTTTGTTACAAAAAATTATTTCATTACCAAGTAGCTTCCTAAAATAATGTGATAGAGATGGAAAATTTGTTGAAAGGAAGAGTAAAGAAGAGTTGATGAACATCTAGATTGCTTCCACGTCCTGGCTATTATAAACAGTGCTGTGATGATCATTGGGGTACACGTGTCTCTTTCAATTCTGATCTCCTCGGTGTGTATGCCCAGCAGTGGGATTGCTGGGTCATAAGGCAGTTCTATTTCCAGTTTTTTAAGGAATCTCCACACTGTTCTCCATAGTGGCTGTACCAGTTTGCATTCCCACCAACAGTGTAAGAGGGTTCCCTTTTCTGCACACCCTCTCCAGCATTTATTGGTTGTTGACTTTTGGATTTCAGCCATTCTGACTAGGTTCAATGCATGATACAGGGTGCTTGGGGCTGGTGCACTGGGATGAGCCAGAGAGATGGCATGGTGAGGGAGGTGGGAGGGGGGTTCAGGATTAGGAACATGTGTACGCCCGTGGCGGATTCATGTTGATGTATGTAAAGTAAAATAAAGTAAAAAAAAAGAAAGAAAGAAAGAAAAGGAAGAGTTGATGAAAATTATTTTTATTCTATTTTAAATTCATCTTGTTTTATTCAAATATATTTAAAGCACTCACAGGGAAAATAAGTGGTCTCTTTGGTTAGTTGCTTTTAAGAAGTTGTAAGTAGAAGCAGTTTGGTAAAATAAGAGGCCCATAACCTAGTAAAGAAATCCTTCTTGATGCTAAAATAAGCATNAAAAAAAAGAAAGAAAGAAAGAAAAGGAAGAGTTGATGAAAATTATTTTTATTCTATTTTAAATTCATCTTGTTTTATTCAAATATATTTAAAGCACTCACAGGGAAAATAAGTGGTCTCTTTGGTTAGTTGCTTTTAAGAAGTTGTAAGTAGAAGCAGTTTGGTAAAATAAGAGGCCCATAACCTAGTAAAGAAATCCTTCTTGATGCTAAAATAAGCATTATTTGATGGTAAGGGAAATAGGAAGACATGTGGAAGAGGTGATAAAACAATTACAAAGTGGGGGAGGGGTGGATAAAATATCCTACACACACCATCTGTGTGCTGTGTATAGCAAATACTGGGATGAGCACTGAAAGCAGCCTACAGATTTCCATGTGCATCACTACAGAACCAACCTAGTTTCACAATGACTTCAAAGTGGGGGATAAAATGTCTGGTCACAGCTGACTTGATGCCCCCATGCCCCACCTCAACTCATCCCCATTCCAGGCAAGATGAGTACATGGAAGGAGGTGGGACCTGGCAGAAGTCACATGGCAGCTGTGATTGGCGTTTTGGAGGAGGAAGGAGCTCCAATTCAAGGGTAAGAGAGAACAAAATTTTGGAACTGAAGCTAATTATCCAGAACATATTTTCTCCTTTTACGATGGACATTCCTCTTAAAATTTTGATACTGACCATTCATGCTTGTGCAGTAAAGGGTTAAATCAGCAGCTTTGGAGTGTTCAAACCCTGCACATTCCAAATCTTCTAGCTCTTGACTGGCTCCTGGGAGATGATATCCAGACTCTTGGAATATACTCCCTGATAAGGCTGTTTTTGTGTACCTGAAGTTTTGGGATCTTTCAGAAAGTCTATGCTAACAGCATGATGTACGGTGGGGTCCTTGAGCCATGCCATCTCAATTTGAGCCCTGGGGTAGCTAGACACTGAGAACTAAGGTCAATTCTGTGGGTACTCCATGCTTATGTGACAAAATCCCAATAAGAACCCTGTACCTCAAAGCTGGGGAGCTCCTCTAGTTGGCAGCGCCCCTTACGTGTTGTCACATATCATTGCTGAGAAAGGTAAGTGCAATCTACACAAATCCAGGTAGAGAGAACACCTGGAAATGTGAGCCTGGTTTCTCCTGGACCTTACTCCCTCAGTCTTTTTCCCTTTGCTGTTTGTAATATACATCCCTTCATTGTAATATACTGTAACTGTGAGTATAATAGCTTTTCTGAGTTCTATAAGTCCTTCTAGTGAATCACTGGCAAGCCTTCTTTCTGAGGATCGTCCTTTTATTTAACTTAAGGATAGTCTTAGGGACCCCTGACTGCAACGTGGTTCTCTCAGAAACTCAGACCATCTTCCTCCAAATAGCCTCAGACTGTAAAATACATTGCTTTCCAACCCTGTCATCCAACTTACACTCCTTCTAGCTGGTCTCTGTGTCCTGAAAAATCCAAGATGAGCACCTTCCAGGCCCAGCAGTTTTTGTACCTCGTCTCATGAGATCCTCGTCTCATTCCCAAGTATAATAGTGTGATGCCAGGCACAATGTACCCACTGTGTTCATCCAATGTGTTAGGCAGACAGCTTCTACTTTGATTTTCTGGTTTCACTGAAGTCTTACCTCCCCCACAAAATGGAACCCAGCCCTCATCATCAGTCAATGGTTAAAACCCAGATCATGTTCTTACTTCTTGGCGCCCATCTTGGCTAGAGCTGAACCCTCTTCCGCATGGCCCCAGGGGCCCCCACACCAGACAGACTGCCCTGATCCAGGTTTTGGCCAGTTCAGTGTCTCCAGGTCACTGCCATAGTTGAAACTTGCCCAGAGTCCCACCTTTGAAACATACTGAATCAGGAGAAGAACAGAAAAAAACCTCAAAAACACATTTTCTAGCTGACTGTCATCTGTACCTTGGCCTCCATCTGTAGAAGACAAAGCACTGTGCCCTTTGTTCCTGGAGGACTTGTAGTTCTAAGCAGTAGGTGAGTGTTGTATCCAGTCTCTGTGTAGCTCACTTGGGCAGCCACCTCAGGCCACCCCTTCCCTTCCAACTGAGGCTTGTCTCCCACACATTGTTCGGGTCTGGGTTTGTGTGTTGTAATTCCCCAGGGAAACCTTTCCTGTGCCTCATTCTAGGTCTGTTGCTCTTGGTCTATGCTTCCATAAAATTATGATCTTTTTCTTCAAAGAGTTCAGCTCTGTTTGTAATTATCGGATTAATGTCTGTCCCCCTGAAGACTGTAGGTTCCATGGATGCTACCTCCCTTTGTGCTCACTGTGTATCCAGGACCTAGTACCATGCCTGGATCATAGTAGGACACTTGAGACTAAGAATGAGGTGTATGAACCATGTCACAATCACCTTGTACTTAAAAAAAAATATGACAATGTTTTCTCCATATATGTAAACTCAGTCTTCATGAACTTTTGCTCTTGTAATTTGGTCATCTGTTCACTAAGATGGTTGCCAAGGTAACCCTTGTACAACCAGAAAAAAAGTAGCCCTGCAGGAAAGAGATGTGAAAGCATGTGTGCGTCAGTGATGCTCCTTCTCCACACTGACCATGGAAGAGAACAGAGCTAATTCTGGAGAGCGGCGCAGACAACCAGAGAGAATGGGCTTGGAAAAGTGGCTGGGAAAATTCTGACATGTGCTACAACAGGGATGGACCCGGAGTGAAATGAGCCAGACACAAAAGAACATATGCCATAACATTCTATTGATATGGGGTATCTAGAGGAGTCAAATTTGTAGAGACAGAAAGGCGTCTGTCTCATGGTGGTTGCTGGGGCTGGGAGGGGGATGGGGAGTTGTTGATGTATAGTTACAGTTTGGGAAGATGAGAAAGTTCTGGAGATGGGTGGTGATGATGGTTACACAGNTACTGCTCTCTATTGCATTTTTCTATTTCATTCATTTTATTCTTTAGCTCCAGAATTTCTGTTCAATTTTTTTTATGATTATCATTTCTTTCTTCAACTTCTCATTTTGCTCATGTGTACTGTTTCCCTGACTTTTCTGAGTTGTCCAGGTTCTCTTGTAGCTTGCTGACCTTCTTTAAAACAATTCTTTTAAATTGTCAGGCATGTTATAGATCTCCATTTCTCTGGGGTTGGTTGTTGGAAAATTATTTTGTTCTTTTGGTGGTGTACGTTTCTCGATTTTTTTTACTGTATTCTTGCATTGCTCTCTGTGCATTTGAAGGAGCAGTTATGTCTTCCAGACTTTATGGTCTGGCCTCAATGGGGAAAAGATCTTTCATCTATGAGTGGGTTTGATGGCACCAGCTGGGTGGGGTACAGCAATTCCAGCTAAAGTAGATGCTGTTGTGGCTCTGGTTCCAGAGGAATGCAACAGGAAAGATTTTGGGAAGCTCCAAAGCTGAGAACAGCATTGGGGAAGGCTGCAGAGGTCTTCAGTGTCCAAGGCTGGGAGTGTCTGCAGTGGTGGCGAGGTCCTCAGTGGTGAAGGCCACTGGGATCCTTCTGCTTCTCTTTTCCTTTGCAAGTGTTAGTCACAGCCAAGAAGATCCCTCTTGGTGCCGGGGTGTAGGGCACAGGCATGTGCAAAGTAGCTGCAGAGGTCCGCAGAGTGGGCATGTGCAAACTGGCAGTGGCACCAGAGTCTGTACTCTTGAGTGTGAACTTTTTTTCAGTTTACTTATCCTGCAGAGAAATGCTCATATAGGAAATTACTCACTTGACAAATGGAGAGATACCCATATCCTTTCCCCTTAACAACTTAAAGTTGTTAAGCAATCAGCAATGTGCCTTGGAGGAGAGTTTCATCCTCATCACACAACATAGGCTCTGGATATATACTTTTTTTTTTTTTGTCATTTTTGTGAGTCATGAACAAAGTTTCTAAAATAAGATTCTGAAATAAATAGGCCATTATAAATACTAAGATTAATTTTATGAAGCACCCCGGATTTGTTACTGTTCTGAAATCTGCTGATAGCACAGAGTGAAACCTTTTGTTCTGCTTTCAGTAAAGAAAATCTTGTTATCCATTTATAACTTGCTTCACTGAATAGAGTATGACTCAGGGCCTCCCAAGCTCACACTTCCCACGTGCAGCTCAGCATGACATTCAAAGTATTTAACAATCATCAGGCATGAAGCAGTAACCAAGCACATGGACACTGACCAGCATGCCACAGTAGTATATATCACTTGAATGTCACTTCCACTTAGTACTAACCTGCAGTCTCACTTTTAGACTGAAAAGGTAAAATGATTTATAGATATCAAAAGGCCTTAACCCAGAAACTCCTATAAATGCAGTTTTGCATGTGAATTAAGACATAGCATCTCTAGAAAACTTTACCTAAGAGAAAGGATAAAGTAAGTGGAAAAGTCAAAGACATTTTTGTTACAAAAAATTATTTCATTACCAAGTAGCTTCCTAAAATAATGTGATAGAGATGGAAAATTTGTTGAAAGGAAGAGTAAAGAAGAGTTGATGAACATCTAGATTGCTTCCACGTCCTGGCTATTATAAACAGTGCTGTGATGATCATTGGGGTACACGTGTCTCTTTCAATTCTGATCTCCTCGGTGTGTATGCCCAGCAGTGGGATTGCTGGGTCATAAGGCAGTTCTATTTCCAGTTTTTTAAGGAATCTCCACACTGTTCTCCATAGTGGCTGTACCAGTTTGCATTCCCACCAACAGTGTAAGAGGGTTCCCTTTTCTGCACACCCTCTCCAGCATTTATTGGTTGTTGACTTTTGGATTTCAGCCATTCTGACTAGGTTCAATGCATGATACAGGGTGCTTGGGGCTGGTGCACTGGGATGAGCCAGAGAGATGGCATGGTGAGGGAGGTGGGAGGGGGGTTCAGGATTAGGAACATGTGTACGCCCGTGGCGGATTCATGTTGATGTATGTAAAGTAAAATAAAGTAAAAAAAAAGAAAGAAAGAAAGAAAAGGAAGAGTTGATGAAAATTATTTTTATTCTATTTTAAATTCATCTTGTTTTATTCAAATATATTTAAAGCACTCACAGGGAAAATAAGTGGTCTCTTTGGTTAGTTGCTTTTAAGAAGTTGTAAGTAGAAGCAGTTTGGTAAAATAAGAGGCCCATAACCTAGTAAAGAAATCCTTCTTGATGCTAAAATAAGCATTATTTGATGGTAAGGGAAATAGGAAGACATGTGGAAGAGGTGATAAAACAATTACAAAGTGGGGGAGGGGTGGATAAAATATCCTACACACACCATCTGTGTGCTGTGTATAGCAAATACTGGGATGAGCACTGAAAGCAGCCTACAGATTTCCATGTGCATCACTACAGAACCAACCTAGTTTCACAATGACTTCAAAGTGGGGGATAAAATGTCTGGTCACAGCTGACTTGATGCCCCCATGCCCCACCTCAACTCATCCCCATTCCAGGCAAGATGAGTACATGGAAGGAGGGGGGACCTGGCAGAAGTCACATGGCAGCTGTGATTGGCGTTTTGGAGGAGGAAGGAGCTCCAATTCAAGGGTAAGAGAGAACAAAATTTTGGAACTGAAGCTAATTATCCAGAACATATTTTCTCCTTTTACGATGGACATTCCTCTTAAAATTTTGATACTGACCATTCATGCTTGTGCAGTAAAGGGTTAAATCAGCAGCTTTGGAGTGTTCAAACCCTGCACATTCCAAATCTTCTAGCTCTTGACTGGCTCCTGGGAGATGATATCCAGACTCTTGGAATATACTCCCTGATAAGGCTGTTTTTGTGTACCTGAAGTTTTGGGATCTTTCAGAAAGTCTATGCTAACAGCATGATGTACGGTGGGGTCCTTGAGCCATGCCATCTCAATTTGAGCCCTGGGGTAGCTAGACACTGAGAACTAAGGTCAATTCTGTGGGTACTCCATGCTTATGTGACAAAATCCCAATAAGAACCCTGTACCTCAAAGCTGGGGAGCTCCTCTAGTTGGCAGCGCCCCTTACGTGTTGTCACATATCATTGCTGAGAAAGGTAAGTGCAATCTACACAAATCCAGGTAGAGAGAACACCTGGAAATGTGAGCCTGGTTTCTCCTGGACCTTACTCCCTCAGTCTTTTTCCCTTTGCTGTTTGTAATATACATCCCTTCATTGTAATATACTGTAACTGTGAGTATAATAGCTTTTCTGAGTTCTATAAGTCCTTCTAGTGAATCACTGGCAAGCCTTCTTTCTGAGGATCGTCCTTTTATTTAACTTAAGGATAGTCTTAGGGACCCCTGACTGCAACGTGGTTCTCTCAGAAACTCAGACCATCTTCCTCCAAATAGCCTCAGACTGTAAAATACATTGCTTTCCAACCCTGTCATCCAACTTACACTCCTTCTAGCTGGTCTCTGTGTCCTGAAAAATCCAAGATGAGCACCTTCCAGGCCCAGCAGTTTTTGTACCTCGTCTCATGAGATCCTCGTCTCATTCCCAAGTATAATAGTGTGATGCCAGGCACAATGTACCCACTGTGTTCATCCAATGTGTTAGGCAGACAGCTTCTACTTTGATTTTCTGGTTTCACTGAAGTCTTACCTCCCCCACAAAATGGAACCCAGCCCTCATCATCAGTCAATGGTTAAAACCCAGATCATGTTCTTACTTCTTGGCGCCCATCTTGGCTAGAGCTGAACCCTCTTCCGCATGGCCCCAGGGGCCCCCACACCAGACAGACTGCCCTGATCCAGGTTTTGGCCAGTTCAGTGTCTCCAGGTCACTGCCATAGTTGAAACTTGCCCAGAGTCCCACCTTTGAAACATACTGAATCAGGAGAAGAACAGAAAAAAACCTCAAAAACACATTTTCTAGCTGACTGTCATCTGTACCTTGGCCTCCATCTGTAGAAGACAAAGCACTGTGCCCTTTGTTCCTGGAGGACTTGTAGTTCTAAGCAGTAGGTGAGTGTTGTATCCAGTCTCTGTGTAGCTCACTTGGGCAGCCACCTCAGGCCACCCCTTCCCTTCCAACTGAGGCTTGTCTCCCACACATTGTTCGGGTCTGGGTTTGTGTGTTGTAATTCCCCAGGGAAACCTTTCCTGTGCCTCATTCTAGGTCTGTTGCTCTTGGTCTATGCTTCCATAAAATTATGATCTTTTTCTTCAAAGAGTTCAGCTCTGTTTGTAATTATCGGATTAATGTCTGTCCCCCTGAAGACTGTAGGTTCCATGGATGCTACCTCCCTTTGTGCTCACTGTGTATCCAGGACCTAGTACCATGCCTGGATCATAGTAGGACACTTGAGACTAAGAATGAGGTGTATGAACCATGTCACAATCACCTTGTACTTAAAAAAAAATATGACAATGTTTTCTCCATATATGTAAACTCAGTCTTCATGAACTTTTGCTCTTGTAATTTGGTCATCTGTTCACTAAGATGGTTGCCAAGGTAACCCTTGTACAACCAGAAAAAAAGTAGCCCTGCAGGAAAGAGATGTGAAAGCATGTGTGCGTCAGTGATGCTCCTTCTCCACACTGACCATGGAAGAGAACAGAGCTAATTCTGGAGAGCGGCACAGACAACCAGAGAGAATGGGCTTGGAAAAGTGGCTGGGAAAATTCTGACATGTGCTACAACAGGGATGGACCCGGAGTGAAATGAGCCAGACACAAAAGAACATATGCCATAACATTCTATTGATATGGGGTATCTAGAGGAGTCAAATTTGTAGAGACAGAAAGGCGTCTGTCTCATGGTGGTTGCTGGGGCTGGGAGGGGGATGGGGAGTTGTTGATGTATAGTTACAGTTTGGGAAGATGAGAAAGTTCTGGAGATGGGTGGTGATGATGGTTACACAGTAATGTGAATGTACTTAATACCGCTGAATTGCACACAAAAGAGTAAATTGTGTACAAATTTTCTAATTGAAAAATTTTATGTTATATGTACCTGCTGCTAAGTCGCTTCAGTTGTGTCCGACTCTGTGCGACCCCATAGATGGCAGCCCACCAGGCTCCCTCGTCCCTGGGATTCTCCAGGCAAGAACACTGGACTGGGTTGCCATTTCCTTTTCCAATGCATGAAAGTGAAAAGTGAAAGTGAAGCTGCTCAGCTGTGCTGACTCTTAGCGACCCCATGGACTGCAGCCTTCCAGACTCCTCTGTCCACGGGATTTTCCAGGCAAGAGTACTGGAGTGGATTGCCATTGCCTTCTCCTATATGTACTTACCACCATAAAATAAAATTTAAAAAAAGATGAAGAGATTTTTCTAGTTAGTCAGAAAGCAATTGATACATTCTTGTTTAAATACTGTAATCAAGATTGTAGAAAGTCCATAAAGACACACAGTGGGAAAATATGGCCCGTGAGCAACAGTTAAGGGGTCTGCCTGTGACAGGCTCAAGGACACCTTGGTCCAGTGCAGCAGTGGTTGAGGATCGAATGTGTTTATGTTTATTTAATCTTGTCCCATAAAGTGTGAGTAGAGAGTCCCTGCTTCCTTTGGAGCATCTCTGTCAGTGTTCTGCCCAGAGACATATATCAGGACAACCAGTTGACACTGTGAGGAACACTTTTCCAGATGCTGGAGGAAGGGAGCAGCACGTGCACAACACCTGTTCCACACCTCAGTTTCCTTGCTCTTCACTGATCCTCAGACACAAGAAGCATGCCTGTGACCTATCTCAGGAGGTTAGAAGAGAGAAAGAACTGTCTGGAGGTTATACCTTCTAAGAGCGAGAGACAGACAAATCTACCTAGTGCTACCTAGGGCAGTCCCAACCTGAAAGGGACAGCGCAAGTCTGCCTCACAGCTTTCCTTTACAAACACAGCTGAACCAAAGTGTGAGACAACTCCCTCAGCACCCCTCCCACTCCGTGACTCCCAGACTCTCCTTCTGTGGAGGAGATCCACTCTTTCCTTGGTTGGTGATGTGGGATCCATGTGATTCTGGAGATTTGCTGTAAGAGGAGCTCCAGTGCCAAGATGTTGGGCTGAATATGCCCAGGAAAAAATGGTTCACTTGGAGAAGCTGGAAGGGAATCTCAGAAAACTAACATGTTTAAGCAAAAGGCAAAATTCCCCATGTCACATCAAGCCCTCCTGTCTCTCTGCCTAAACTTGTGGCCAGGTTTCAGGCCATGCAAGTGGTCATGGTGCTGCTCTTTGATGAGAAGAGAAGGTGTGGCAGTTGAAAGAAGGGGGGCTGCTCTTTCCTACAGAACCTCCTTCACGACACCACCTCTGGCAGCCAAATCCTAGTCCAGTGATCTCCATCCTTACAAGTGACATCATACAATCCCCTCTGACTGGAGCCAAACTGGTCATTGAGTTCCTTAAGTTACTGCAAGACCCCACAGGGTCACAACTTCTGGCAGAGGGAACTTGATACAAGCTCCAGAGCCTATGTTTCTCCACTATTGCTCTCTAGAAACACTCATGTAGATGCTGTTTTCCCCAAGCAAAAAAAAAAAAAAGGAGCTGGTTTGACTAGACTAAGGACAAAAGTTGTCAAAACAAGTCAGGCAGCTTGTAACTCATAGACTGGACACTGCCAGCTACCACTGGGTGGTGGCAGCAGCCACAGTTCATGCTGCCATGGCAGCAACAAGGGCAGAAAGCAGCTGAGGAAGTTGGACCAGAGCCTTGGGCTGGGTGGCTGGGTGATGTGGGTAGGACCTGGAGAGAGCTGGCTCATCAGTGAAGGGCTGAGAGGGATCAGAAGTTTGGACTGATGCAGAGAGCTGGGCACCTGAGGGAGAGGGGCAAGAGGTCCATAGGACCAGGCAGCATGGTCGTGCTGAGGTGGGGTGACTTTGGATCATGCAGAACTGGGAAGCTCATTCATTGTAAAAAAGAGTAAAAGATAGACATTCAATGGCAAAAATTCAAACAAGAAAGAGGTATGAGAATGAGACTAAAAGTCCCTGCCTTTCTCTTCCAGCAGTATCTCCTCTCTCCCCAGAATGCCCACGATGTACACCACCTTTCTAATCTTTTCTCTGAGTATTTGGAAACATGCAGACTTCTTTCTTCTGAATCAGATGCCACATGAAATGCTACATCCCTTTGTTATCATTATTTTAGTCAAATTAAATCTGGATCCAAGCCCCTATCCTCCATTATTACCAGGACTTTCCTACTTCCAGAGTGGCAAAAACTTCCAGAGTCTTGTTCTGGCCATGGAGTTTACCACCTGCTGTGTGAGGACACAGGGTACCTTGAGGCCTGCTGCCTCTGCTGATATTGGGCCTTGGAGGCAGAGACATTGGCATCTTTGACAACCAGATACCTGTTACCTGGATGCAGCCCCACAGGGTGAATCAGGTTTCACCCCCACTGAGGATTGCCACCACTGGGGCAATATCAAGTCTTCCTCTGGGCCAAAATCCTTACCTTCTGCTACTATTGGAGGGAAATCTCTGACTTGTTCTTGATAAGGCATTTTTTTCCCCCTACCTTCATATCCTAGTACAATCTTCAAATCTTACCTTCAAACCCTAGTATAATCTCTTCACCAAATGTGTTGACTTCTAGGGACCTCTATTTTCTACCTGCAAAAATCACTAAAGCAAGAAATTACTAACCATCTAAGTGCCTTGAAGTAGGGAGTAAACTGAAAACAATGCACAAAATATTGATACTATAACACACACACGGAAATATCACAGGATTATAGAAATGGGTCCCACTGTACATATTCTAAAGCTTGCTTCTTTCACTGAAGAATATATGAGACATATTTCTTTGCCAGTATATTTAGATCAACATTCCCTTTTCTAAACTGAGCAGTATAGTACCCATGATTTATTTAGCCATTTCACACTTAATGGAGATGTCAGTTTTCCTTCAAAACCCCCACAATATCAGTGCCACAATTGTACTCATATCCTTAAGTGCACATGTGCATATTTCTGTAAAAGAGAACCTCAGAAGTGGAATAACTGGATTACTATATTGCTAGATTGGTGGCATATGTCTTTATATTAAATAAGTATTGCCAACTTCTTAAAGATACCAAACTAGTTTGTACTTTCATAGGTTCTAAGCACACCAGTTTCTATACTTCCTCACCAATCTTGATCATTATCAGTCACTTTTTTTCCTAATACATTTTGTGGGTGAATAATAGTGTTTCACGTTATTTTGTTTTGTATTTCCTTGATTACTGGAGAAGTTTAGCCTCTTTTGAAGCTTATGGCCATGTCTATTTCTTCATGATCTTCTCCTAGCTTTAACCTAGTTCAGTTCAGTCGCTCAGTCGTGTCTGACTCTTTGCAACCCCATGAATTGCAGCACGCCAGGCCTCCCTGTCCATCACCATCTCCCCGAGTTCACTCAGACCCACGTTCATCGAGTCCGTGATGCCATCCAGCCATCTCAACCTATGTCGTCCCCTTCTCCTCCTGCCCCCAATCCTTCCCAGCATCAGAATCTTTTCCAATGAGTCAGCTCTTCACATGAGGTGGGCAAAATAATGGAGCTTCAGCTTTAGGATCATTCCTTCCAAAGAAATCCCAGGGCCAATCTCCTTCAGAATGGACTGGTTTGATCTCCTTGCAGTCCAAGGGACTCTCAAGAGTCTTCTCCAACATCACAGCTCAAAAGCATCAATTCTTCGGTGCTCATCCTTCTTCACAGTCTAACTCTCACATTCATACAGGACCACAGGAAAAACCATAGCCTTGACTAGACGGACCTTAGTCGGCAAAGTAATGTCCCTGCTTTTGAATATGTTATCTAGGTTGGGCATAACTTTTCTTCCAAGGAGTAAGCGTCTTTTAATTTCATGGCTGCAATCACCATCTGCAGTGATTTGGGAGCCCCCCAAAATAAAGTCTGACACTGTTTCCACTCTTTCCTCATCTATTTCCCATGAAGTGATGGGACCGGATGCCATGATCTTTGTTTTCTGAGTGTTGAGCCAACTTTTTCACTCTCCTTTTTCACCTTCATCAAGAGGCTTTTTAGTTCCCCTTCACTTTCTGCAATAAGGATGGTGTCATCTGCATATCTGAGGTTATTGATATTTCTCCCGGCAATCTTGATTCCAGCTTGTGTTTCTTCCAGTCCAGCGTTTCTCATGATGTACTCTGCATAGAAGTTAAATAAGCAGGGTGACAATATACAGCCTTGACGTACTCCTTTTCCTATTTGGAACCAGTCTGTTGTTCTATGTCCAGTACTAACTGTTGCTTTCTGACCGAAATTCTTTTCTTATTGATTCTAAGTTTCATGAAACTAAAACTTTGTCTTATGTAAGTTACAGTTTTTATTCCAGTTTGCCATTTACCTGTCAGCTTTTCTTTTTCTGTCTCAGGTGTACATGGGTTTACCTGTCAGCTTTATTTGTGGTCACAATTCTGAGTTACCTGGTAAAGAGTGGGAACAATCAGTAAATATTTCAAAGCTCCATCAGGTAATTCTAATCAGCTAGGGCTGAGAGCCACCAGTGAAAGAATAAAACACATAGGGACTGGGAACCAGAGAAAGGTTCCAGGTGTAGTTGAATTAGTGAGCAACCTCAAGTCACTGAACTGTAAGTGTAAGGCCATTTTTATACCAGCCCTACAACCTCCCTAGTTATGTCTTACTTTCATTTTCAATCACCATACAGAGGCCAAAGGGAATAACATGTTTCTCTCCAACCAGACACCCTTCAGTGGGACACCATTACCCTTCTAATATAATCCAAACTTCTTCACCTGACTCCATAGATCTTGCCTGATCTGGTCCATGTCTATTCAACTTCACCCTAAGCCACCACCCCCAACCCCTGCCACTGCCCCCATCCCGCATTGCCTTTGCTCACATCAGTCATTTCTTCCTGTTCATGTAGGGTCTTTGCATGTGCTGCACCCTCCTCTCCCCACCCCCTCCCACCACTCACTGGCAAAGTGAGCTCCTTCTCTTCTCTCCTTCACAGCCCAGCAGAGATGTCTAAAAAGATTACCCCTGATTATTCTCCACCCTGTCCATCACAACTTGTCATTATTTAATGCATTTGTTTATTTTGTTTTGGAAGCAAGTATTCCCTCTTATGTACTCCATGGTGGGGGGGGGCACCAGGATATTCCACTGCATGGCACATTTCTTAACACATAGAGGTTATTTCATCACTATTTATTGAGTAATCCAGTTACAGATCAGCCCCACCAGTGTTTTCTCCAACTCCAACCCGTCCCCTTGGCCTAGAACAACAACTGAAGAGAAGAGGACAAGGCAGGTCCCTGACACTGTCTTCCCTTGTGGATCATGCCTCTTGGTCTCCCAGGTCACTGGAGAGTCTCAAAACTGGTGGGAGCCAGGGCTCCTGCTACTGCTTGGAATTACTGCAGCCAGCCATCACTCTCTCTTCCCCTCAACCCCTGTTCACAGTATCTGGACTCTGCTATCCAGGACAAATAGGTCCTCTTCCAGCTCAAATGGCCTCCTTTTGCCTTCTGCATATCAGAATATGGGGAAGGAGGGGAGGCTGAGAACTTTCCCCAGAAGCATTTTGTCACCCTTCTGAAATTTTCTTAAAGTCCCAATAGAAACCAGGCATAGTATCCCCTCAATTTTTCCATTCAACCACTCTTGGGTACGAGAACTCTAGGCAAATTTTGGGGGTCCAGATGCAAGACCTTTGCTCTGGTCTTTTCAGCAGCCCTAGACTCATTGAAGGGAGTAATGGGGTGCCTGTTCTCAGAGAGAGACATCCCACGGTGCTTGGTTATAGGCAGAATGTCTGCCCAGCATCAGGGTGCAATTGCCCTGTCACTTTAGGTTGTTTAACATGCCAATCTTGCCTGTGACAAGTTGTCACATCTTTTTACAGTGACAGCATGCAATGCATCCATCTGAAAAACAGGAATTTTACATTCAGAGAAATGCTGAGAAAACTGACCACCAAATCCTGCTGGCCACACCTGGTCCAGCAGAAATTCTTGACTGGGAGATGGCATTGGCAGGTAAATCTACACATTGCCTCTAGAGAACCAGAAACAAAGTGTTAGACATGAAATTGGAAATTCATCCATTGACCTGAGGCTTTTCCTATTAAATCCTGGGTCTTTGGGGGCAGTCCTAAGATGGCAAAGGAATAGGACAGGGAGACCACTTTCTCCCCTACAAATTCATCAAAAGAACATTTAAATGCTGAGTAAATTCCACAAAACAACTTCTGAATGCCAGCAGAGGACATCAGGCACCCGTAAAAGCAGCCCATTGTCTTTGAAAAGAGGCAGAAAAAAATAGACAAAAAAAAAAAAAAAAGAAAGAGAGAGAGACAAAAGAGGTAGGGATGGAACTCCATCCCAGGAAGGGAGTCTTAAAAAGAGAGAAGTTTCCAAACATCAGGAAACACTCTCACTGCCGAGTCTGTGGTGAGCCTTGGAAGCACAGAGGGCAACATAACAGGGAGGAAAAATAAAGAAATAATTAAAACCCACAGATTATGAGCCCAATGGTAACTCTCCCAGCAGAGAAGCAGCGCAGACACCTACACCTGCCACTAGCAAGCCGGGGCTGGGCAGGGAGGAGCAGGCTGCATTGCTTAAGTAAGGACCGGGCTTGAATGCCATGAGGGTAACCAAAATGAACTAACTTGGGCTAGCAAACCAGACTGTGGGATAGTTACCATGCAAAAAGCTCTAACCTAAGATACCACCAGGACCACACACAGAACAAAGGACTGAACAGAATTAGCCGGCTGCTGACCATCCCCCTCCAGTGACAGGCAGCCAGAGCCGGAAGGGGGCAATCACAGCTCCAGAGAGACTTTATCTATCAAACTGCAAGCAGGCTTCTTTGCTAACTAAGACTTCTTGGGGTTCTGGACAGCCATCATCCGCCTGAGAAGGTGCATTGGTTGTACTCCCAGAAAACTGAGCAGCAGGGATGGGAGAGGCAATAAGTTGCAGCAACCGTGCTCACCAAGCACTTCATCATACCTGAGCTGCTCGGACCTGGGAAGAGCACAAAACGCAGGCCCAATGGAGTCTGCGCCTCTGAGGACTACCTGAGTGCCTGAACCTGAGCGGCTTAGACCTGGGAGGTGCATGCAGCCCAGGGCCAGCCTCAGATCGTTCCTTGTGGAGCAACCTAGACCCTGAGCTTTGTGCACCGTGAGTGGGAGCAGGCCCAGCGTGGCTGAGACACTGCGAGCACATGCCAGTGTTATTTGTTTGCAGCATCCCTCCCTCCCCACAGCACGACTGAACAAGTGAACCTAAAAAAATGTCCACCACCACCCTCCTTGCGTCAGGGCGGAAATCAGACACTGAAGAGACCGGCAAACAGAAGAAGCTAAAACAGAGGGAACTGCCTTGGAAGTGACAGGTGCAATAGACTAAAACCCTGTAGTTAGCACTGACTATAGGAAGGGGCCTATAGATCTTGAGAAATATAAGTCAGACCAAGGAACTATCCAAAAATGAACTAACCCCACACTACCCACAACACCAGAGAAAATCCTAGATATATTTTTACTATTTTTACCATCATTTTTTTTTAACTTTTTAAAAATTTTAAGTCCTCTATTACTCCTTTAATTTTCATTTTTATAACCTACTATTACTTTTTTTTAAAGACCCTATTTTTTAAAGCAAACTTCATATATATATATATATATATATATATATATATATAATTTTTGTGACTTTGTTTTTTTCTTCTTCTTTTCTTTAATATTGTATTTTTGAAAATATTTCATCTTTAACCTAGATGTTTTATCAACAGTGCTGTATAGAAGGAAAAGTCTTGAGACTACTGTAAAAATAAGACTGAAAACTAGAAGCAGGAGGCTTAAGTCCAAATCCTGAGAACACCAGAGAACTCCTGACTCCAGGGAACATTAATTGACAGGAGCTCATCAAAAGCCTCCATACCTACACTGAAACTAAGCACCACCCAAGGTCCAACAAGTTTCAGAGCAAGACATACCATGCAAATTCTCCAGCAACACAGGAACACAGTCCTGAGCTTCAATATACAGGCTGCCCAAAGTTACTCCAAAACCACTGACATCTCATAACTCATTACTGGACACGTCATTGCACTCTAGAGAGAAGAAATCCAGCTCCACCCACCAGAACACAGGCACAAGCTTCCCTAACCAAGACACCTTGACAAGTCACTGATACAACTCCACCCACAGCGAGGAAACTCCACAATAAAAAGTACTCCACAAACTGCCAGAATACAGAAAGGCCACCCCAAACTCAGCAACATAAAAAAGATGAAGAGACAGAGGAATATCCAGCAGGTAAAGGAAGAGGTTAAATGCCCACCAAATCAAACAAAAGAGGATGAGATAGGGAATCTACCTGATAAAGAATTCCAAATAATGATAGTGAAAATGATCCAAAATCTTGAAATCAAAAAGGAATCACAGATAAATAGCCTGGAGACAAGGATTGAGAAGATGCAAGAAAGGTTTAATAAGGACCTAGAAGAAATAAAAAAAGAGCCAATATATAATGAATAATGCAATAAATGAGATCAAAAATACTCTGGAGGGAAAGAACAGTAGAGTAACGTAGCAGAAGATAGAATAAGTGAAATAGAAGATAGAATGGTAGAATAACTGAAACAGAGAGGGAAAAAGAAAAATGAATTAGCAGAAATGAGGACAATCTCAGAGACCTCCAGGGCAATTTTAAACACTCCAACATTCAAATCATAAGAGTCCCAAAAGAAGACAGAAAGAAAGACCATGAGAAAATACTTGAAGAGATAATAGTTGAAAACTCCCCTAAAATGGGGAAGGAAATAATCAGACAAGTCCAAGAAACCCAGAGAATCCCAAACAGGATAAAGCCAAGGTGAGACACCCCATGACACATATTAATCAAATTAACAAAGGTCAAACACAAAGAACAAATATTAAAAACAGCAAGGAAAAAACAACAAATAACACACAAGGGGATTCCCATAAGGATAATAGCTGAGCTTTCAATAGAAACTCTGCAGGCCAGGAGGGAATGGCAAGACATACTTAAAGTGATGAAAGAAATAACCTATAGCCCAGATTACTGTACCCAGCAAGGATCTCATTCAAATATGAAGGAGAAATTAAAAGCTTTCCAGATAAGGAAAAGCTGAGAGAATTCAGCACCCCCAAACCAGCTCTCCAACAAATCCTAAAAGATCATCTCTAGACAGGAAACACAAAAAAAGGTATGTAAACTCAAACTCAAAACAATAAAGTAAATGACAGTGCGATCATACTTATCAATAATTACCTTNTAAAAGCTTTCCAGATAAGGAAAAGCTGAGAGAATTCAGCACCCCCAAACCAGCTCTCCAACAAATCCTAAAAGATCATCTCTAGACAGGAAACACAAAAAAAGGTATGTAAACTCAAACTCAAAACAATAAAGTAAATGACAGTGCGATCATACTTATCAATAATTACCTTAAATGTAAATAGGTTGAATGCCCCATACAAAAGACAAAGACTGATTGAGTTCAGCTCAGTTCAGTTCAGTTCAGTTCATTCGTTCAGTCATGTCTGACTCTTTGCGACCCCATGAATCGCAGCATGCCAGGCCTCCCTGTCCATCACC
>SJYA01016927.1:0-10026 GCA_006410615.1 Neotragus moschatus
GGTGTGTAAGGTGTGACTTGGGGTTAGGTTTCTTATTTATTTATTGTTTTAATGGATCTTCAGGTATCACAAATAGAAAATAAAGAAACTTTTCTTTCTCTACTGGGTTATTTTAGCACCTTTGTCAAAAATCCCACGTGTGGGTCTGTCTCTGAACCCTCTGTCCTGTTTGGTTCATCTATTTGTCATTTTTCATGTCAGCTGCAGTCTGTCTGGGCTTCCCTGAAAGCTCAGTTGCTAAAGAATCTGCCTGCAATGCAGGAGACCCTGGTTCGATTCCTGGGTCAGGAAGATCCCCCGGAGAAGGGCTTGGCTACCCACTGTAGTGCTCTTAGGCTTCCCTTGTGGCTCAGCTGGTAAAGAATCTGCCTGCAATGTGGGAGACCTGGGTTCAGTCCCTGGATTGAAAAGATCCCCTGGAGAAGGGAAAGGCTACCCACTCTAGTGTTCTGGCCTGGAGAATTCCATGGACTATATGGTCCACGGGGTTGTAAAGAGTCAGACACGACTGACTAGGCCAGTCTGGAACCTCTGTGGCTGCAGAATAAATCTTGAAATCAGACAGTGTAAGATTCCCCATTCATTTGCCAAGCTTGCTTTGGTTTTTCTAAGTCTCTCTCTGTGTGTAACGGTTTAATTCTGACAATATCCTACTGGATTATTAACACATGTTACCTTTTTGCACATCTCCTGCCCCGACTCTCTCATTTTCCCATCTTGCAATCACATCAAAAACTAATTAAATGCTCCCTGTCTCAGGTACTGACTTGCGAGTGTGGGCAAATGAGGATGTTCTGTGTCTGTTTACCCTCACTGATTTTTATGTCATTCTTAATATGTGCTTCTCTTAGTATTTTTTAAAAATGTGTTTAAATCTCTACCAAGATTACAATTTAAATTAGGAGTCAGAAAGCCTTGAATGTAGAGCATTTTTACTTAGTATCTGAATTTCCATGAAAACCTTATTTAATTATATTTCTATATTTTAAAAATTAACATAATTGCATGTGTTCTGCCCAGTCACAAATGTTATATACAAATTGTATGAGGGAGAGGGGTTCAGGATGGGGGAACACATGTATACCTGTGGCGGATACATGTTGATGTATGGCAAAACCAATACAATATTGTAAAGTAATTNTTTGGTGCTCAGCCTTTTTTATGATCCAGCTCTCACATCCATACATGACTACTGGAAAGACCATAGATTTGACTATATGTCCTTTGTCGGTAAAGTGATATCTCTGCTTTTTAATATGCTATCTAGATTTATCATAATTTTCCTTCCAAGGAGCTTTCATCTTCTAATTTCATGGCTGCAGTTACCATCTGCAGTGACCTTGGAGTCCAGGAAGTAAAAATCAGTCACTGCTTCCACTTTCCCCCTTCCATTTGCCATCAAGTGATGGAACCACATGCCATTATCTTAGTTTTTTGAACACTGAGTTTTACGCCAGCTTTTTCATTCTCCATGCTGGACAGCTATTCTCCAGAATCTATAATCATGGATCAGTCCTCAATAAAACTAAGATGCTGTCTGTGATGGCCTCCAAATGGTTTTGTGAGGTTCACAAAATTACTCCAGAGTAATTTAGTTCACAAAATGGCCATGTGCTATCAATTAGAGTAGGCAAAGATATTTCACAAGCTGTATGTCTGTCTGTCATTTTCTCAGTCATGTCTGACTCTTTGCAATCCTGTGAACTATAGCCTGCCAGGCTCCTCAAACCATGGAATTCTCCAGGCAAGAATACTGGAGTGGGTTGCCATTCCATTCTCCAGGGGATCTTCCCAACCTGGGAATCAAACTTGGATCTCCTGCACTGCAGACAGATTCTTTACCACTGAGCCATGGGAGGCCCAATTCACAAGCTACACTTGGTCATTTCTGCTGACTGATGCTTGTCAGGTCTGTGGATCAAAATCATGCCTTCAGAAAGTCTGTCCTTAGAAGCTATGACTCTATTAGCAATAAAGGCTCCCAAAACATCACCTCATCTCCACTGTCTTTCACCACAGCTGTATATTTTGAAAGCTATATATATTTATATAAGTTGGCCAATAAATTCATTTGGTTTTTTTAATAATATGTAATGGAAAAAAACTTGATGGTACCTTTTGGCCAACCCAATATATACACGTTTATATGTCATATACATAACCATAGGACCTTAAACTGACTAACACCCTGATATACTGTGCATTGTCTTTGACCCATAATGTATAGTCAAGTGACCGTGAAACCTGGTGACCTAGAGGCTTTGTTTCTTGGCATATATGCCATCCTAAAGATAACGTATGTATACTGGATTACTCTAGAGTATTTTAGGGGGAAGGCAAATCTCTATTGAGGTTATAAAGGCAATCCTGGAATTTTGAATTCAGTTTCTATTTCTTTTTATTTTTAACCTACTAAAGGCAATTATTTACAGTCAGCCTGAAGGCAAGAGAGTAAAGTAGAATATAGGATTAGAAGGCATTTCCCCTGTAAAATGTCTGCCAGTTCTAATAGTTTATGTTAATAAAAGGACTCATCAAATTTACTCAGGTACATAATTATTTAAAATTACATGGATGCATCCATGTGTCTACTCCTGCAGTACTGAAGATTTGGGCATTTATTCTTTAGAACTCAACTTTTCTCCTGTACATTGAACAGATCAAAGATAAATCATACACTGAGGTTTCTAAGATAAACAGAATCTGACTGGCCTCAGTTCTCTCATCTGTAAAAATACACCCATGACAATTACTCCAAATAATGTAGATTAAGTTAGACTGTAACAGTGAAAACATCTTTAAGAAAAACAAGGGAAGAGGCTTATATATCCATATGCATGCAAATCTAATTGTAGATAATATAATAAAATGATATGTATATATATTTGAAAATATCTGTGATTTTAATAGCTAAGCTATATGTTTTCATTTACAATAACAGGAAGAAAAAATGTTTCTTCCCCAAAGGTAACAGGGATTCTGCAGGTAGCATCACAGACTTCCAGTACACATTCAGAAGTTTTTAAACTGCAGGTTCTATCTTGCATTTTGAAATGACAGCTCTTCCCGTGTGGCAAAGCCCTCTCTGTGGAAATGACTTTCTTGAAGACTCATCTCAGCAAATGCTATAATTTTCTCCCAGTTTGCCATTTCCCATCCCCTTTGTGTGCACTTTTCTTTGATGGAAAAGTTCCCCTCTGCAGCACAGCCTCCAAGTTGAGCAGTTCAGCTCCTGAACAATTGTTTCTCCAGAAATATTCAAAATGCATTTTAAGATGATGGAATGTCTGTCTCTTCCTTCCATCTCCAGATAGTAGACAGTGACAGCCAAGGGGTTACCAAGGGCTCAGCTGCTTTCAGCATCAGAGTCGCTGCTGTTGGCAGTGCACTTGGGGCTGGCCCAGTGCAGAAGAGCTGCTCTGCTGGCGTGGTCACTGGATGACGTGGTTAATGAGCATGGGCCTCCTTTAAAGCGCCTGCCTTGGGATAGCTCAAACCTGTTTGCATTTTAATTGCTCTCCCTGGTGGCTGAGACTTCCTCCCGTTGCCTTTCTTCTACCAAGATTGCAAACTTCCCAGGCATGTGTGATCCCAGTACAAAATCTGTATTGAGATATAGTTATTTCTTGGAGGCAGCTTGATGGGTAGGAAGGAGACCGCAAGGGAAGAAGATCTGTGCTCTCCCTCTGATTCAGCTGCTTGGATGAGGCTTAGCATAATACAAATTACTTTGCATCTGATCCTCTATTTCCTATCAGCAAAATAAAAATTTTGAATTGGGTAGTTCTGAGATCCTGTTTAGCTCTAAAATCAGAGTCACTTATATATTTTTTTGTAGCAGAGTCATTAGAGAATTAGGATCTGTGCATTCTCAACCCCAACTATAAAGCTTTCCCTCCTGTGAAGAATTTTAAATTATAGTCTATGACACTTCTGCAGAACTGGATAGCTCTAAGACCAAATCTATAACAATCTGCGTTTCAGTAAGGTTAAAATCTCCCTAGAACCAAACTACTATGGTTTAGTCGTCTTTTCTATATCAGCAGTTTTAACAAGACAAGCATCTTTTAGATGGCTGTGACAAGAAAACGCAGGTACTTAAGGAAATGTATGAAGGAAAAGACTGATTGATTCATCTAAAATTATAACAAGTAGTATTGAGTTTAAGGAAGTATGAGATCATTTTGAAGCTAAATGAACTATAAACTCATCATAACTAAAACCTGTTATTATCACACAAAAATGCTGATGGCTAGAGCAGAAAAGACAGGCCAACAATAGACTTAGTATCGATGAGAATTTTGTAAATGCTAAAAACATTAAGACAAATAAATAGGAAAAGAGAGACTCTAATGATGCTGAGAGTCATAATTAATTATTTACCAAAACAGGAAATTGGAACTGTTTTTGGAACAGACTGTCCACCACACTTAATTGCAAACATATTTGGAAATGTACAAAAGGAAGCCGTAAGAACTAGAAGCAATTAAGGGAATATTTATCGACCAGAGGGATGCAGAAGGACTTCTAAGGATAAGATCGATAGATCTGTAAATCTGAAATCCAGTCTGTTGCAACATTATCATGGAAAAAAAAATGAAAGGATCCACAATCCATCGCTCTCCACTCATGTTGTGATGCCATGGTGTCAGCAGTTTATTGGTTTCTTTTTGCTGATTTTTGTTATGCTGGGTGAACAGAATTGGGGTGCTTATTCCTTCATTGAGGAAGACCTGGTTTGTTTCTAGTGTTTGTCCTTCCAGATAAAGTCACCGTAAATATTGAGAAACATGTGAATGTGTGTCTGTGTGTCTGTGTGTGCCCATATTGCTATATTTCCTTTCTTTTGTATAAATACCAGGGACCTGATTCTGTGGGCTGTATGTCAGGTCTAAGTTTGACTTATAAGAGGCTGTCAGGCCTTTCTCCTAAGTGGCATATGTATCATTGTAAACTCACACCAACAGTGTTCCATTTGCCCTGTATTCTTACTTAAATTTTGTGTTATATTCTTTTTTCCTTTTTGGATATTCTAATGATGTACATTCCACAGCAGTTTTAAAGTGGACTTCTCTGATTTCTAAAGCTGGCGAGCAACATGTGAAAAATTGCTTTTTATAAAGACTCCAGTCTTCTTCCCTGGAGAATTCCATGAACAGAGGAGCCTCGTGGGCTACAGTCCATGGGATCAACAACTCAGACAGGACTGAAGGGACTGAGCACAGATACCAAATCTAATTTAACATTTTAATTGTCATTAATTGCTGTGATTTGTCTAAGAAAACTTAGCCGACACTCAAGTCATGAAGATTTTATTCTTTTTCTCTAAAGCTTTATGATCTTATATTTTATGTTAGATCTTTTATCTACCTTGACTTAATCTTTGTGTAAGGTGTGACTNTTGTCTAAGAAAACTTAGCCGACACTCAAGTCATGAAGATTTTATTCTTTTTCTCTAAAGCTTTATGATCTTATATTTTATGTTAGATCTTTTATCTACCTTGACTTAATCTTTGTGTAAGGTGTGACTTGAGGGTTAGGTTTCTTATTTATTTATTTATTGTTTTAATGGATCTTCAGGTATCACAAATAGAAAAGAAAGAAACTTTTCTTTCTCTACTGGGTTACCTTAGCTCCTTTGTCAAAAATCCCACGTGTGGGTCTGTCTCTGAACCCTCTGTCCTGTTCGGTTCATCTATTTGTCATTTTTCATGTCAGCTGCAGTCTGTCTGGGCTTCCCTGAAAGCTNTTTCTTATTTATTTATTTATTGTTTTAATGGATCTTCAGGTATCACAAATAGAAAAGAAAGAAACTTTTCTTTCTCTACTGGGTTACCTTAGCTCCTTTGTCAAAAATCCCACGTGTGGGTCTGTCTCTGAACCCTCTGTCCTGTTCGGTTCATCTATTTGTCATTTTTCATGTCAGCTGCAGTCTGTCTGGGCTTCCCTGAAAGCTCAGTTGCTAAAGAATCTGCCTGCAATGCAGGAGACCCTGGTTCGATTCCTGGGTCAGGAAGATCCCCCGGAGAAGGGCTTGGCTACCCACTGTAGTGCTCTTAGGCTTCCCTTGTGGCTCAGCTGGTAAAGAATCTGCCTGCAATGTGGGAGACCTGGGTTCAGTCCCTGGGTTGAAAAGATCCCCTGGAGAAGGGAAAGGCTACCCACTCTAGTGTTCTGGCCTGGAGAATTCCATGGACTATATGGTCCACGGGGTTGTAAAGAGTCAGACACGACTGACTAGGCCAGTCTGGAACCTCTGTGGCTGCAGAGTAAATCTTGAAATCAGACAGTGTAAGATTCCCCATTCATTTGCCAAGCCTGCTTTGGTTTTTCTAAGTCTGTCTCTGTGTGTAACGGTTTAATTCCGACAACAATATCCTACCTGATTATTAACACATGTTACCTTTTTGCACATCTCCTGCCCCGACTCTCTCATTTTCCCATCTTGCAATCACATCAAAAACTAATTAAATGCTCCCTGTCTCAGGTACTGACTTGCGAGTGTGGGCAAATGAGGATGTTCTGTGTCTGTTTACCCTCATTGATTTTTATGTCATTCTTAATATGTGCTTCTCTTAGTATTTTTATATATTATAAACATACTTCTAAAAATGTGTTTAAATCTCTACCAAGGTTACAATTTAAATTAGGAGTCAGAAAGTCTTGAATGTAGAGCATTTTTACTTAGTATCTGAATTTCCATGAAAACCTTATTTAATTAAATTTCTACACTTTAAAAATTAACATAATTGCATGTGTTCTGCCCAGTCACAAATGTTATATACAAATTATAAGAAGGAGGGGGGTTCAGGATAGGGGAACACATGTATACCTGTGGCGGATACATGTTGATGTATGGCAAAACCAGTACAATATTGTAAAGTAATTCACCTCCAATTAAAATAAATAAATTTATATTTAAAATTTTTTTAAATAATAATATAAAAATAAAATAATCTCTAACCCCTCAAAAAAGAAATAAGCTTGTATATATAAGATGACTTAAAATTGCATTTTGTGACACAAATATAGAGGAAGATTGACTNACCTCCAATTAAAATAAATAAATTTATATTTAAAATTTTTTTAAATAATAATATAAAAATAAAATAATCTCTAACCCCTCAAAAAAGAAATAAGCTTGTATATATAAGATGACTTAAAATTGCATTTTGTGACACAAATATAGAGGAAGATTGACTTAATTAGCCTTTGAGAATAACTAATTTTCTATATACTTCCTACAAATAACAAGTGAAAATTTTAGTAAGCAACTAGGTTTACCAATATATGCTTGCTTTTCACATGAAAAATGCATATCCTGGAATGTTGACAAGGTCTCTTTCCATCTCCTTCTCCTACCAAATATCTTCATGTGCCATGTAGATCATTCCAAGACATATCCATGAAAGTGAAAAACTTAATTTTTTTTCTTAATTACAATTTAAAACACCTCTGTGAAGATTCTGCAGAAGTGTAAAGTGTAAAGCGCTACGTGATTTTTAGTAACTCATTCTGAATCCAGGGTCTGAGACTTCCTTTCCTATACAGAACACATATTGCTGTCTGTAAAGATGTATGTGATGTAAGTCTGGTGAGTTCTTTTGTTATCTCAGTTAAATTTCTGCCCAGATCCCTTCCCGTAGCTCTACTCTGCTGCATACCTGGACAGCAAGCATCTCTTCCTTCTCCTCCTTCAAAGCCTATAGACAATCGAAGATGATTGTTATTTCACCTTTTCTTTTCTCCCACAATCCCTACCATTTCTGTTTGCTTTCCTAAGTGGTGAGAAACTTCCCAAGCTGAAGGGAATCCAAGAGAAGTCTTTCTATCCTGGTCTGAGAGGACAGAACTTGATAATATCCCAACTCTAACTCATTTTTCGTACATTTGAGTTCCTACAAGCTGGTGGGTTGATCCTATGCTCTGGTGGCTCTAGCTGTGATATGATCCTGGCTTCCTGTCCAGGCAATTCTTTGAAGAAGTCAAACATATGCAGTTAATGACTATCATATTGCTATAGATGTTTCGGTGACTTTGGGCAAGCCAGATGAAGATGTTAACCCATTAGTAAGTAAGTGGAGAAGGGGATGTATGGCAGGAAGCATTTACACAAAAACCAAGGTTAATCATTACTCACATTGGGGGAGAAGTAGCGAAGAGGATCTTTATATAAAACATGCCAAAAAACAGCCACCCGATTATCCAGAGGAGTGACTCTCCTAGTGTCTGCTCCCCACTCTGCCACCAGCCAGCAGGATATGGATCTAAATGGCACTGAGATTTGAGAGGGGATGAGGGCTCAGGAATCATGCAATGTGAGAGATTAAAGAAGCATCCTGACTGGAGCACAGTTGAAGTATAGTTCTAATGAAATTCTGCTGCTCTTGATAAGATTATCAGCTTATGTTTAGCTTATTTTGGACATTATTAATAGACAGGGATACTTTACTGTTAGTCTAGCAATTAAAACAAATACCAAAAAATAGCTTTTTGTTGTATGCCATCTTATAAGCACTGGCTATGTGTTTAGTCACTCAGTCATGTCTGACTCTTTTGCAACCCCATGGACTGTAACCCACTAGGCTCCTCTTTCCGTGGAATTTTCCTGGTAAGAATACTGGAGTGGATTGCTATTTACTCCTCTGGGGATCTTCCCAACCCAGGGATCGAACCTGCATCTCTGGCACTACAGAGGGATTCTTTACCAGCTGAGTCATCAAGGAAGCTGAAGTGTTAGTTGCTCAGTGGTGTCCAACTCTTTGTGACTCCATGGACTGTAGCCCTCCAGGATCGTCTGTCCTTGGGATTTGTCAAGCAAGAACACTGGAGTGGGTAGCCATTCCTTTCTCCAAAGGAACTTCCTGATACAGGAATCAAACCTGGGTCTCCTGCATTGCAGGCAGATTCTTTACTGTCTGAATCACTAAGAAAGTCCTATAGAAACTGAAGGTGAAGTCATAAGGACTCTCCACTTCCCTATATAACTTTATCATCAAAAGTAGTTAAGGACACAAAGACAGAGGCTAATGTTCAAGTTCCTTCTACTTTCCAAGCTTTAAGAAAACCTTCTATTTAAATTATGTTATTTAATCTCATCATAATTTGAAGTGTTGTTCATACTCAGGTCTCAAGGAAATGAGCTCCAAATCTCAGTACTTGACCAATTTCTTCTCCTCCAGAGATTGCATTCACTTACTTTTTGTGTGAGTTAAAAAATGAATATCAATTATCTATAAGATTAAAAAGAACATATTCTAAAGGTTAACCAAAGTGGCATGAATATTACTTAAGTTGGTTTTGACATCGCACCTTTTTCTTACTTTGTTAAACACCATCACTGATGGCTGGTGGACACTCTTCAGATCACAGCCACACAAAACAAGAATTCAGAGGCTGCTGTCTTCCTTGAGTAGGTAAAGTGACAGAAGATGGATTCTTCTATCATCTCACCAAAGAACTGCTTATTCTATTCAGATTTATAGTGTCTGCAGAACAGGAATGCTGTCGCTCATAATGTCGCTGGCCATTATTTATTTATCAGTCCAAGCAGGAGTTGTAATTCACAGCACCCTGGACAGCTGCCATTTCTCTCTCCCCATCAGTCATTCCCGCCTCTTCTGTTAACGTGTAGGCTTTCCTGTGAACCTCACCTTCTTCCACTCTCTGTCTACCTAGTTGGCTTGTATTTGACCCTTTCTCTTCAATTCCAGAAGGGGACATCTGAGCCAGACTTTAGACCCAAAGATTGACCTCATTCTTTTAGAGGCTGTGCCCTGCCCCCTTCCCTCTTGTCACACCTGTATTTGGTGCAAGGCCAGTTTGTAGGTTGAAAAGGCAGAGTAATAGCAGTAAGACACCGCAGAAGAGCTTGTAGATCAGGATTTGTGGTGGTGACTGTGTCTGGAATATACAGGCTGCCAGAATGTGGCTTGAAAGGAAACAGAGAAGCATTTCTGCAAATAACCAAAAACATAAACATCCATCTTACACACACACACACACACACACACACACACACACACA
>SJYA01017070.1:0-16570 GCA_006410615.1 Neotragus moschatus
ATCATTCCTTCCAAAGAAATCCCAGGGCTGATCTTCAGAATGGACTGGTTGGATCTCCTTGCAGTAAAGGGACTCTCAAGAGTCTTTTCCAACTCCACAGTTTAAAAGCATCAATTCTTCAGCACTCAGCCTTCTTCACAGTCCAAATCTCACATCCATACATGACCACTGGAAAAACCATAGCCTTGACTAGAACAAGGACATTCGTTGGCAAAGTAATGTCTCTGCTTTTGAATATGCTATCTAGGTTGGTCATAACTTTTCTTCCAAGGAGTAAGCATCTTTTAATTTCATGGCTGCAGTAACCATATGCAGTGAATTAGATACTGAAGATACCTGTGAACAGAAGAAGCTAAAATGGGAACCGCTTTGGAAGTGACAGATGCAACAAATTAAAACCGTCTAGTTAGCACCGACTGCATTGGAAGGGGCCTATAGATCATGAGAAGTATAAGCTGGAACAAGAAACGATATGAAACTGGACTAACCCCACACTGCCTGAAACAACTCCAGAGAAATTCCTAGATATATTTTTACTATTGCCATTTTTTAATTCTTTTTTTAATTTTTAAGTCCTCTATTACTCTCTTATTTTTTTTAAATTTTATTTTATTTTAGTTGGAAGCTAATTACTTTACAATATTGTATTGGTTTTGCCATACATCAACATGAATCCACCATGGATGTACACGTGTTCCCCATCCTGAACCCCGCTCGCACCTCCTTCCCCGTACCATTCCTCTGGGTCATCCCAGTGCACAAGCTCCAAGCATCCTGTATCATGCATTGAATCTGGACTGGAGATTATTTTCTTATATGATATTATACATGTTTCAATGCTATTCTTCCAAATCATCCCACCCTTTCCCTCTCCCACAGAGTCCAAAACACTGTTCTATACATCTGTGTCTCTTTTGCTGTCTTGCATACAGGGTTATCGTTACCCTCTTTATAAATTCCAAATATATGCGTTAGTATACTGTATTGGTGTTTTTCTTTCTGGCTTACTTCACTCTGTATAATGGGCTCCAGTTTCATCCACCTCATTGGAACTGATTCAAATGTATTCTTTTTAATGGCTGAGTAATATTCCATTGTGTATATGTACCACAGGTTTCTTATCCATTCATCTGCTGATGGATATCTAGCTTGCTTCCATGTCCTGGCTATTATAAACAGTGCTGTGAGACACGTGTACCCCAATATTACTCCTGTAATTTTCATTTTTATAACCTACTATTATCTTGCAAAAAAAAAAAGACCCTATTTTTAAAGCAAACTTTTTACATATTTTTTATAATTTTTCTGATTTTGTTTCTTTTTTTAATTCTGTATTTTTGAGAGTCTAACCTCTACTCTAGATTTTTAATCTTTACTTTTGGTATTTGTTATCAATTTTGTACCTTTAAAAACCCAATCTTCAGTGCCTATTTTGGGAGCGAGATTACTGGCTTGACTGCTCTCTCCTCCTTTTGACACTCCTTTTTCTCCCCCAGCTCACCTCTGTCTCCTCCCTCCCCCTTCTCTTCTTTATCCAACTCTGTGAATCTCTTTGTGTGTTTCACAGTGTGAAGAACACTTAGGGAACAAATTACTGGCTAGAGACAGCTCTCTCCTTTTGATTCCCCATCTTATCCTCCTGGTCACCTCTATCTCTTTCTTCCCTCTTCTCTTTTTCATGTAATTCTATGAACCTCTATGGATGTCCCTTACTGTGGAAAATATTTTCACTTTTAACCTAGACGTTTTATCTTTGAGCTGTATCGATGGAGAAGTCTTGAGTCTATTGTAAGAATAAGACTAAAAACCAAAGGCAGGAGGCTTAAGTCCAAAACCTGAGAACACTAGAGAATTCCTGACTCCAGGGAACATTAATCAATGAAAACTCATCCAAAAGCCTCCATACTTACACTGAAACCAAGCACCACCCAAGAGCCAACAAGACCCAGAGCAAGACATAACATGAAAATTCTCCAGCAATGCAGGAACATAGCCCTGAGCTTCAAAATACAGGCTGCCCAAAGTTACATCAAACCCACACACATCTCAAAATTCACTACTGGACACTGCATTGCACTCCAGAGAGAAGAAATCCAGCTCCACCCACCAGAACACTGACGCAAGCTTCCTTAACCAGGAAACTTTGACAAGCCACCTGTCCAACCCCATTCATAGCAAGGAGCCTCCACAATAAAGAAGAACCACAAACTGCCAGAATACAGAAAGGTCACCCCAAACACAGCAATCAAAACAAGATTAAAAGGCATAGAAATACACACCAGGTAAAGGAACATGATACATGCCCACCAAACCAAACAAAAGAGGAGGAGATAAGGAGTCTGCCTGAAAAAGAATTCACAGTAATGATAGTAAAAATGATCCAAAATCTTGAAAATAAAATGGAGTTAATAAAAATAGCCTGGAGAAAAGGATTGAGAAGATGCAAGAAATGTTTAACAAGGACCTAGAAGAAATAAAAAAAGTCAATACATAATGAATATTGCAATAAATGAGATCAAAAACACTCTGGAGGGAACCAACAGTAGAACAACAGAGGCAGAAGATAGGATAAGTGAGGTAGAAGATAGAATGTTAGAAATAAATGAATCAGAGAGGAAAAAAAGAAAAATGAATTAAAAGAAAAGAGAACAAACTCAGAGACATCTGGGAAATGTTAAATGCCCCAACATTCAAATCACAGGAGTCCCAGAAGAAGAAGACATAAAGAAAGGCAATGAGAAAATACTTGAGGAGATAATAGTTGAAAATTTAGCTAAAATGGGAGAGGAAATAACTACCCAAATCCAAGAAACCCAGAGAGTCCCAAACAGGATAAACCCAAGATGAAACACCCCAAGATACATATTAATCAAATTAACAAAGATCAAACACAAAGAACAAATATTAAAAGCAGCAAGGGGAAAACAACAAATAACACAAAGGGGATTCCCATAAGGATAACAACTGATCTTTCAATAGAAACTCTTCAGGCCAGGAGGGAATGGCAAGATGCACTTAAAGTGATAAAAGAAAATAACCTACAGCCCAGATTACTGTACCCAGCAAGGATCTCATTTAAATATGAAGGAGAAATCAAAAGCTTTAGAGACAAGCAAAAGCTGAAAGAATTCAGCACCACCAAGCCAGCTCTCCAACAAATGCTAAAGGATCTTCTCTATCCAGGAAACACAGAAAGAGTGTATAAACTCAAACCCAAAATAATAAAGTAAATGTCAACGGGATCATACTTATCAATAACTGCCTTAAATGTAAATGGGTTGAATGCCCCAACCAAAAGACAAAGACTGCCTGAATGGATACAAAAACAAGACCCCTATATATGTTGTCTACAAGAGACCCACCTCAAAACAAGGGACACATACAGACTGAAAGCGAAGGACTGGGAAAAGATAATCCATGCAAACAGAGACCAAAAGAATGCAGGAGTAGCAATACTCATATCAGATAAAATAGACTTTAAAATAAAGGCTGTGAAAAGAGACAAAGAAGGACACTACATAATGATCAAAGGATCAATCCAAGAAGATATAATAATTATAAATATATATGCACCCAACATAGGAGCACCACAATATGTAAGGCAAAAGTTATCAAGTATGAAAGGGGAAATTAACAATAACACAGTAATAGTGGGAGACTTTAATACCACACTGACACTTATGGATAGATCAACAGAAAATTAACAAGGAAACACAAACTTTAAATGATACAATGGACCTGCTACTGCTAAGTCACTTCAATCATGTCCGACTCTGTGTGACCCCATAGACGGCAGCCCGCCAGGCTCCCCCATCCCTGGGACTCTCCAGGCAAGAATACGGGAGTGGGTTGCCATTTCCTTCTCCAGTGCATGAAAGTGAAAAGTGAAAGTGAAGTCGCTCAGTCGTATCCGATTCTTCGCAACCCTATGGACTGCAGCCTACCAGGCTCTTCTGTCCAGTGATACCTAATTGATATCTATAGGACATTTCACCTCAAAACAATTAATTTCACTTTTCTCTCAAGCACACACGGAACCTTCTCCAGGATAGATCACATCCTGGGCCATAAATCTAGCCTTGGTAAATTCACAAAACTTGGAAATCATTCCAAGCATCCTTTCTGACCACAATGCAGTAAGATTAGATCTGAATTACAGGAGAAAGACTATTAAAAATTCCAACTTTTGGAGGCTGAACAACATGCTTCTGAATAACCAACAAATCACAGAAGAAATCAAAAAGAAATTAAAATATGCATAGAAAGAAATGAAAATGAAAACACAACAACCCAAAACCTACAGGACAGTGTAAAAGCAGTGCTAAGGGGAAGGTTCATAGCAATACAGGCTTACCTCAACAAACAAGAAAAGAGTCAAATAAATAATCTACCTCTACACCTGAAGTAATTAGAAAAGGAAGAAATGAAGAACCCCAGGATTAATAGAAGGAAAGAAATCTTAAAAATAGGGCAGAAATAAATGCAAAAGAAACAAAAGAGACCATAGCTAAAATGAAAAGTTGGTTCTTTGAGAAGATAAATAAAATTGACAAACTATTAGCCGGACTCATCAAGAAACAAAGAATCAAATCAACAAAATTAGAAATGAAAATGGAGAGATCACAACAGACAACACAGAAATACAAAGGATCATAAGAGACTACTTTCAGCAACTATATGCCAATAAAATGGACAACCTGGAAGAAATGGACAAATTCTTAGAAAAGTATAACTTTCCAGAACTGAACCAGAAAGAAATAGAAAATCTTAACAGACCCATGACAAGCACAGAAGTCAAATCTGTAATCAGAGATCTTCCAGCAAACAAAATCTCAGGATCAGATGGCCTCACAACTGAATTCTACCAAAAATTTAGAGAAGAGCTAACACGTACCCTACTCAAACTCTTCCAGAAAATTTCAGAGGAAGGTAAACTCCAAACTCATTCTATGAGGCCACCATCACCCTATTACCACAACCAGACAAAGATGCCACACAAAAAAAGAAAACTACAGGCCAATATCACTAATTAACATAGATGTAAAAATCCTTAACAAAATCTTAGCAGACAGAATCCAACAACATATTAAAAGGATCATACATCATGATCAAGGGGGCTTTATCCCAGGGATGCAAGGATTCTTCAATATCCACAAATCAACCAATGTAATACACCACATTAACAAACTGAAAGATAAAAACCATATGATTATCTCAATAGATGCAGAGAAAGCCTTTGACAAAATCCACTTATGGTAAAAAAAAAAAAAAAAAAAAAAAAAAAAACAAAAAAAAAAAAAAAAAAACAAAACAAAAACCCAAAAAAAAAAAAAAAAAAAAAAAAAAAAAAAAAAAACCTCCAGCAAGCAGGAATAGAACGAACCTATCTCAAAATAATAAAAGCTATATATGACAAAACCACAGCAAACATTATCCTCAATGGTGAAAAATTGAAAGCATTTCCCCTAAAGTCAGGAACAAGACAAGGGTGCCCACTCTCACCATTACTATTCAACATAATTTTGGAAGATTTACCCACAGCAATCAGAAGAGAAAAAGAAATAAGGAGAATCCAGGTTGAAAAAGAAGAATTAAAACTGTTGTAGATGACATGACCCTCTATATAGAAAACCCTAAAAATTCCACCAGAAAACTACTAGAGCTAACGAATGAATACAGTAAAGTTGCAGGATATAAAATCAACACACAGAACTCCCTTTCATTCCTATACACTGACAATGAGAAAACAGAAAGAGAAATTAAGAAAACAATTCCATTCACCATTGCAATGAAAAGAATAAAATACTTAGAAATATATCTACCTAAAGAAACAAAAGACCTATATATAGAAAACTATGAAAGACTGATGAAAGAAATCAAAGAGGACACAAATAAACGGAGAAATATATCATGTTCATAGACCGGAAGAATCAATATAGTGAAAATGAGTATACTGCCCAAAGCAATCTATAGATTCAATGCAATCCCTATGAAGCTACCAATGGTATTTTTCATAGAACTAGAAGAAATAACTTCACAATTTGTATGGAAATAAAAAAAAAACTCAAATAGCCAAAGCAATCTTGAGAAAGAAGAATGGAACTGGAAGAATCAACCTGTCTGACTTCAGGCTCTACTACAGTTCAGTTCAGTTCAGTTCAATCGCTCAGTCATGTCTGACTCTGCGACCCCATGAATGGCAGCATGCCATGAATGGCAGCACTCCCTGTCCATCACCAACTCCCACAGTTCACTCAGATTCATGTCCATCGAGACAGTGATGCCATCCAGCCATCTCATCCTCTGTTGTCCCTTTCTCCTCCTGCCCCCAATCCCTCCCAGCATCAGAGTCTTTTCCAATGAGTCAACTTTTCACATGAGGTGGCCAAAGTACTGAGTTTCAGCTTTACCATCAGTCCTTCCAAAGAACACCCAGGACTGGTCTCCTTTAGAATGGATTGGTTGGATCTCCTTGCAGTCCAAGGGACTCTCAAGAGTCTTCTCTAACACCACAGCTCAAAAGCATCAATTCTTCAGTGCTCAGCTTTCTCCAGAGTCCAAGTCTCATATCCATACATGACCACTGGAAAAATCATACTACAAAGTATGATTTTTTGGCTATTCTACAAACTTATGCAAAGGATGGTACTGGCACAAAGACATAAATATAGATCAATGGAACAAAATAGAAAGCCCAGAGATAAATCCACGCACCTATGGACACCTTATCTTTGACATGGGAAGCAAGAATATACAATTGAGAAAAGACAATCTCTTTAACAAGTGGTGCTGGGAAAACTGGTCAACCACCTTTAAAAGAATGCAACTAGAACACTTTCTAACACCATACACAAAAATAAACTCAAAATGGATTAAAGATCTAAATGTAAGACCAGAAACTATAAAACTCCTAGAGGAGAACATAGGCAAAACATTCTCTGACATAAATCACATCAAGACCCTCTATGCCCCACCTCCCAGAGTAATGGAAATAAAAGCAAAACTAAACAAATGGGAGCTAATTAAATTTAAAATCTTTTGCACAACAAAAGAAACTATAAGCACGGTGAAAAGACAGCCTCAGAATGGGAGAAAATAATAGCAAATGAAGCTACTGACAAAGAATTAATCTTAAAAATAAACAAGCAATTCCTGCAGCTCAATTCCAGAAAATAAATGACCCAATCAAAACATGGGTCAAACAACTAAACAGACATTTCTTCAAAGAAGCCATACAGATGGCTAACAAACACATGAAAAGATGCTCAACATCACTCATTATCAGAGAAATGTAAATCAAAACCACAATGAATTGCCCCCTCACACAGGTCAGAACGGCTGCTATCCAAAAGTCTACAAACAATAAATGCTGGAGAGGATTTGAAGAAAAGGAAACCCTCTTACACTGTTGGTTGGAATGCAAACTAGTACAGCTACTATNTTGCCCCCTCACACAGGTCAGAACGGCTGCTATCCAAAAGTCTACAAACAATAAATGCTGGAGAGGATTTGAAGAAAAGGAAACCCTCTTACACTGTTGGTTGGAATGCAAACTAGTACAGCTACTATGGAGAACAGTGTGGAGATTCCTTAAAAAATTGGAAACAGATCTGCCATATGACCCAGAAATCCCACTGCTGGGCATATACACTGAGGAAATCAGAATTGAAAGAGACACATGTATCCCAATGTTCATCTCAGTCTGTTTATAATAGCCAGGACATGGAAGCAACGTAGATGTCCATTGGCAGACAAATGGATAAGAAAGCCTTGATACACATACACAATGGAATATTACTTCAGCCGTTAAAAAGAATATATTTGAATCAGTTCCAATGATGTGGATGAAACTGGAGCCTATTATACAGAGTGAAGTAAGCCAGAAAGAAAAACACCAGTACAGTATACTAACGCATATATATGGAATTTAGAAAGATTGTAATTATAACCCTATATATGAGACAGCAAAAGAGACACAGATGTATAGAACAGTCTTTTGGACTCTGTGGGAGAAAGCGAGGACAGGATGATTTGAGAGAATAGCATTGAAACATGTATATTATCATATAAGAAACAGATCGCCAGTCCAGGTTTGATGCATGAGACAGGGTGCTCAGGGCTGGTGCACTGGGATGACCCAGATGGATGATATGGGGAGGGAGGTGGGAGGGGGGTTCAGGATGGGAACACATGTATGTACATGGTTGACTCATGTCAATGTATGGCAAAAGCTACTACAATATTGTAAAGTAATTAGCCTCCAATTAAAATAAATAAATTTAAAAAAATAAATAAAAAGAATACTGGTGTGGGTTGCCATGCCCTCCTCCAGGGGATCTTCAAGAACCAGGGATCAAACCCTCATATCTTGCCTTGTCAGGCAAGTTCTTTACCACAAGTGCCACCTGGAAGGCCCCTATATAGCATACTGCAGGGTTAGTTATATCTATCATGTTGTACATTACATCCCCAATACTTATTTATACCTGAAAGTTTGCAGTACCTTTTGATTGTCTTCATTCAATTTCTTCTTCTCTCATATGAGATGATGGATGTTACCTAAACCTAATGTGATAATTATGTAATAATCATTATGCTATATACCTTAAACTTATATACTACTGTTAAGTCAATTATTTGTAAAAACTGGAAGAAAAACTACTGAATTTTACAATAAATAAAATAGTTAAAATTCTACAGTGTTGCTTCTGTTCCTACTCTTTTGCAACCCCATGAACTGTAGCCATGTCCATGGGATTTCCCAGGCAAGAATACTGAAGTGGGTTGCCATTTCCTTCTCCAGGTGATCTTCCTGACCTAGAGATCAAGCCCATGTCTCCTGCATTGCAGGTAGATTCTTTACAGCTGAGCCACCAAGGAAGCCCAAAATTCTACATTATTGTATATAATATGTTACTGAGTGAAAGTTGCTCAGTTGTGTCTGACTCTTTCCAACTCCATGAACTATACAGTCCATGGAATTATCTAGGTCAGAATACTGGAGTGGGTAGCCTTTCCCTTCTCCAGGGGATCTTCCCAACCCAGGGATCAAACCCAAGTCTCCCACATTGAGGGTGGATTCTTTACCAGCTGAACCACAAGGGAAGCCCATATAATGTATGTTATATAATAGAAATTCAACCTTTACAAACGTAAACAAAATTGGAAGGTAATACTGTAAAGAGGATTTGTGTCTTTTAAACAACATGAAAAGTATATATAAAAAATAGTAATATTTCAATATAATATAAAATGAATACACGATATATTCTCAAAACAAAGAACTATAGATGAGTTATAAACATATAGAATATGGATATACATAAATGAAAAATTGTGAATTGCAATTATGGGATATTCCTTTTCACATATAAAAATTTGCAAATAACTTTTAAAAGGCAATAGTCAATGTTGGGAAATATTTTGTGATAAGCTAGTATGCACTTCGAGAAGGCAACGGCAACCCACTTCAGTACTCTTGTCTGGAAAATCCCATGGACAAAAGAGCCTGGTAGGCTGCAGTCCATGGGGTGGCTAAGACTCGGACACTACTGAGTGATTTCCCTTTGACTTTTCACTTTCATGCATTGGAGAAGGAAATGGCAACCCACTCCAGTGTTCTTGCCTGGAGAATCCCAGGGATGGGGAAGCCTGGGGCCTGCCATCTATGGTGTCGCACAGAGTTGGACATGACTGAAGCGACTTAGCAGCACCAGCAGCAGTATGCACTATTCATTAAAATAGGATACAGCTTTCTGGAAAGCAATGTATATATAAAGGGTCCTTATATGATAAACATAATGATTCAAAAATTTTTCACAAAAAGTACTTAACAGAATATGCTCACAACATAAAATTAAATTAAAAATCCAAGTCACAAAATTATCTCGTTTGTACAATGCATGTAAATGCTTGTGAAAATAAACAGATGAAATACACATGACTCTAGAATTCAGTTTCATTTATTTACGCAAATAAATTCTTTCAGTTCTCATCTAACGAGACCATGCCTTAGGAGTTATAATATAAGAGGGAATTAAGAGTGACCAACTATAGCCAACTGCCTAGCATCCAAAGTACAACATAGATATATCTGTTCTGAATTTCATATTATATGTGTTATGTGCGAAGTGAAGTGAAAGTCACTCAGTCATGTCAGATTCTTTGCAATCCCATGGACTGTAGCCCACCAGGCTCCTTTGTCTATGGAATTTCCCAGGCAAGAATAATGGAATGGGTTGCAATTTTCTTCTCCATATGTATAACACTTCTTGTCAATTTGGAAATTTTTCCATTAGTCCTCCAGAGAAATTTACAACAAACAATTTATAGCAAAACTACTCTTTGTGAATGATTAAATTTACAACAAACAAAAAAGCAAAAAAAAAAATCAGTGATTAAATTGCAGAAATTTACAAAAAAAAATCAGTGATTAGATTGAAGGACTAAAATAAAGAGATCATTTTATTTTATGCACACACTAAGAGAACTAATCTGGCAGAAGTTCAACTCTATTACCAGGACCACATTGCTGCCCTGAATGATTCTGCTTCTTTATATACTTTAAAAATAAAAATAAAAGATTTAGAGAAGTGTTTCAGTGAGGGCCCTAGGCAGTACTATAAAACTTTACATTGGACATACAAATATTAACTTTAAAAATAATAATGAAAATTCAAAAGGCTATTAATATGTGATATGATATATCTAGAAAACATGTAACTTAATTAACAAATGTGATTCAAGGGAAAACAACCACCCTACATAGAGTGAAGTCACCACTGAAAATAAGAGCTAAGAGCTTTAAGAAGCATTTCTATTTTTGTTATGTAAGTTTTATCATGTAAGTTTGGTTTAGCTGACAAGTAGATATGAAAGGTTTTATTTCTGAGCTAAAGAGACTCAGAAATTGGATTAGAGGCTAGAATAAGCAATCAATAGGGAGAAAATTTGTTTATTAACATATAAGATCTATAGTTCACCAATTACCAATGAATGAATTGATAAGCTTATCAATTACTACAGCTTTGGTTTTATAGGTCTGGGGCAGTTCCCAGTAGATGTTACAATACTAAAACAAGAAAGAACATAGCTCAATCATATTAGACCCTTTGCGACGCCATGGACTATACAGTCCATGGAATTCTCCAAACCAGAATACTGGAGTGGGTAACCTTTCCATTCTTCAGGGGATCTTCCCAACCCAGGGATCAAACCCAGGTATCCCACATTGCAGGTGGATTTTTACCAGCTGAGCCACAAGGGAAGCCCACTATACTAATAATGCAAAGTTTATTTTGGTGTCAAATTAATTTTAATACCTCCATAAATTACATTTGCTGAAAGTTTGTAGGTTAATTAAAGGCCTAAAGGGATCAATTAAACTAGTGCATTATGTAGTAGAATCTATATGTATAGACGATATATTCTTTAAAATTCACATTGATAACAAGAAAATGTTAATGTAACTTTTTGGATCTTTTAATAAACTCTATTCATCTTTAGATAATTCTCCTTCAGAAAATGCTGATATTACTCATTTCACTTCCTACTTTTTCCAAACATTTTCACAAATCTTTCTACAAGAGTTTGATTGTTTTTTTCTTTTTGTATAACTCTGTACAATAAAAGACATATTAGCCTACTAAATTTTCAGCAGGAAGTTGTTAAAAAACAAACAACCTCAAAGAAAGGAGCAACTGTTACGGAAATCAAGGCCGACTTCATTAAAAGTAAAGACTCCTAGAGTCGAAGTTCAGCTCAGTCGCTCAATCATGTCAGACTCTTTGCAACCCCATGAATGGCAGCATGCCAGGCTTCCCTGTCCATCGCCCACTCCCGCAGTTCACTCAAACTCATGTCCATCAAGTCAGTGATGCCATCCAGCCATCTAATTCTCTGTCGTCCCCTTCTCCTCCTGCCCCCAATCTCTCCCAGCATCAGAGTCTTTTCCAAGGAGTCAGTTCTTCGCATGAGGTGGCCAAAGTATTGCAGTTTCAGCTTCAGCATCAGTCCTTCCAATGAATACCCAGGACTGATCTTTAGGATGGACTGGTTGGATCACCTTGCAGTCCAAGGGACTCTCAAGAGTCTTCTCCAACACCACAGTTCAAAAGCATCAATTCTTTGGCACTCAGCTTCCTTCACAATCCAACTCTCACATCCATACATGACCACTGGAAAAACCATGGCCTTGACTAGACAGGCCTTTGTTGGCAAAGCAATGTCTCTGCTTTTGAATATGCTACCTAGATTGGTCATAACTTTCCTTCCAAGGAGTAAGCGTCTTTTAATTTCATGGCTGCAATCACCATCTGTAGTGATTTTGGAATTCAAAAAAATAAAGTCTGGCAGTTTCCACTGTTTCCCCACCTATTTCCCATGAAGTGTTGGGTCCAGAAGCCATGATCTTAGTTTTCTGAATGTTGAGCTTTAAGCCAACTTTTTCCAAATACAAATATTGGCCTTGTTGTATACTAGTGAAAAGAAGCCATAGGGGCATAGAGAAAATAAATTGTTGAATGTCTGCTGTCTAAATCAGCACTTTTGGGAAATGCATACTAATCTCTTACTCAGTCCTTAAAGTATTATTTCTAATATACAAGTATAGATCTAAGACTCACTGTCTAGACAATGTGATCAAGATCACTTGAAGTGATGTGTTAGTTGCTCAGTCATGTCAGACTCTTTGTAACCCCATGGACAGGGGCTTGCCAGGCTCTTCCATCCATGGGATTTTCTAGGTAAGAATACTGGAGTGGGTTGCTGTTTCCTTCTCCAGGGGATCTTCCCGATTCAGGGATCAAACCCAGGTCTCCTGAATTTCAGGCAGATTCTTTACCTCTGAGCCAACAGGGAAGCTGAAGATTACCAAATTAATGGATAATAAGACCAAGTTTTCAATCCAAATCTCTCTAATCCTAATGATGTTCATATAAAACATGGTTCAGACCAAAGACTGAGGGAAAAAAAATACAAACAGATGCCAGTGAATAAGGTGTGTTTAGGGATTAATGCGGCCACCAAAGGAAGTGGGAGCTGCCTGGAGGGGCTTCCAGTGAACTTAAACTATTTTTATTTTGTTCTTACTTACATATTTTATATTTGCACATTTTTACCAGTTCTTTGTACCTGTGGCTCTTACATAACTATAAAGCAAATCAAATATACAAATAAATAATATTATAAAAGAAAACACCTACAGGGAAAAATAAACATGTAGTGTTTTACATTTTTTCAGATTCAGTTTTACTTGATGTATAAACATGAACATAGATATGTATGTGTATTTATATAGATGTTTTATAATTTAGACATATACATAGATTTTTGAATAGACTTAAATGTTATAGGCATTTGTTAGAGAACATATAAGTATTCTAATTTCCTCAAACAAGTTCAGACAAAATGAATTTTCAGATTCCTTGCAGCATTACACATCCTATTATCTGAACTGATTTTTTTTGTTTTTGCTATTATCAATTTTGTACCTTTAAAAACCCAATCTTCAGTACCCATATTTACTTGGGAGCAAAATTACTGGCTTGACTGCTCTCTCCCCCTTTGGATTCTCCTTTTTCTTCACCAGGTCACCTCTATCTGCTCCCTCCCCCTTCGCTTCTCTACCCAACTCTGTGAATCTCTTTGTGTGTTCCGGACTGTGGAGAACACTTAAGGAACTGATTACAGGCTGGATCTGTCTCTCTCCTTTGATTCACTCTCTTCTGCTCCTGGTGACCTCGATCTCCCACCTCCCTCTTCTCTTCTCCATGTAACTCTATGAACCTCTCTGGGTGTCCCTCGCTGTGGAGAAACTTTACATCTTTAACCTAGATGTTTTATCCCGGCACTGTATAGATGGAGAAGTCTTGAGGCTACTGTAAGAATAAGACTGAAAACCAGAGGCAGAAGGCTTAAATCCAAATTCTGAGAATACCAGGGAATTCCTGACTCCAGGAAATATTAATCATAGGAGCTCACCAAACGCCTCCATACCTACACTAAAAACAAGCACCACCCAAGGGCCAACAAGTTCCAAAGCAAGACATACCAAGCAAATTCTCCAGCAACACAGGAACATAGCCCTGAGCTTCAATATACAGGCTGCCCAAAGTCACTCCAAACCCACTGACATCTCATACCTCATTACTGGACACTTCATTGCACTCCAGAAAGAAGAAATACAGCTCCACCCACCAGAACACTGACACAAGCTTCCCTAAAAGGAAACCTTGACAAGCAGCCACCCATCCAACCCCACCCACAGCAAGGAAACTCCACAATAAAGAGAACTCCTCAAACTGGCAGAATAAAGAAAGGCTACCCCAAACACAGCAATATAAACAAGAGGCAGAGAAATACCCAGCAGGAAAAGGAATAGGACAAATGACCACCAAACCAAACAAAAGAGGAAGAGATAGGGAATCCACCCAATAAAGAATTCCAAATAATGATAGTGAAAAAGATCCAAAATCTTGAAAATAAAATGGAGTTACAGATAAATAGCCTGGAGTGAAGGATTGAGAAGATGCAAGAAAGATTTAACAAGGATCTAGAAGAAATAAAAAAGAGTCAATACATAATGAATAATGCAATAAATGAGATCAAAAACACTCTGGAGGGAACCAACAACAGAATAATAGGGGCAGAAGATAGGATAAGTGAGGTAGAAGATAGAATGGCAAAAATGCATGAAACAGAGAGGAGAAAAGAAAAACGAATTAAAGGAAATGAGGACACCTCAGAGACATCTGAAACAATGTAAAATGCCCCAGCATTCAAATCACAGGAGTTCCAGAAGAAGAAGACATAAAGAAAGGCAATGAGAAAATACTTGAGGAGATAATAGTTGAAAACTTCCCTAAAATGGGGAAGGAAATAGCCACCCAAGTCTAAGAAACCCAGAGAGTTCCAAACAGGATAAACCCAAGATGAAACACCCCAAGATACATATTAATCAAATTAACAAAGATCAAACACAAAGAACAAATATTAAAAGCAGCAAGGGGAAAACAACAAATAACACAAAGGGGATTCCCATAAGGATAACAACTGATCTCTCAATAGAAACTTTTCAGGCCAGGAGGGAATGGCAGGACATACTTAAAATGAGGAAAGAAAATAACCTACAGCCCAGATTACTGTACCCAGCAAGGATCTCATTCAAATATGAAGGAGAAATCAAAAGCTTTAGAGACAAGCAAAAGCTGAAAGAATTCAGCACCACCAAGCCAGCTCTCCAACAAATGCTAAAGGATCTTCTCTATCCAGGAAACACAGAAAGAGTGTATAAACTCAAACCCAAAATAATAAAGTAAATGTCAACGGAATCATACTTATCAATAACTGCCTTAAATGTAAATGGATTGAATGCCCCAACCAAAAGACAAAGACTGCCTGAATGGATACAAAAACAAGACCCCTATATATGTTGTCTACAAGAGACCCACCTCAAAACAAGGGACACATACAGACTGAAAGTGAAGGGCTGGTAAAAGAAAATCCATGCAAATAGAGACCAAAAGAAAGCAGGAGTAGCAACACTCATATCAGATAAAATAGACTTTAAAATAAAAGCTATGAAAAGAGACAAAAAAGGACACTACATAATGATCAAAGGATCAATGCAAAAAGAAGATATAATAATTATAAATATATATGCACCCAACATAGGAGCACTACAATATGTAAGAAAAATACTAACAAGTATGAAAGGGGAAATTAACAATAAAACAATAATAGTGTGAGACTTTAATACCCCACTCACACCTATGGATAGATCAACTAAACAGAAAATTAACAAGGAAACACAAACTTTAAATGATACAAGACAATTTAGACCTAATTGATATCTATAGGACATTTCACCCCAAAACAATGATTTTCACCTTTTTCTCAACCACACACGGAACCTTCTCCAGGATAGATCACATCCTGGGCCATAAATCTAGCATTGGTAAATTCAAAAAAATATTGAAACCATTCCAAGCATCTTTTCTGACCACAATGCAGTGAAGATTATATCTCAATTACAGGAGAAAAACTATTTAAAATTCCAACAATTGGAGGCTGAACAACACGCTTCTGAATAACCAACAAATCACCGAAGAAATCAAAAAGAAATCAAAATATGCATAGAAAGAAATGAAAATGAAAACACAACAACCCAAAATCTGGGGGACAATGTAAAAGCAGTGCTAAGGGGAAAGTTCATAGCAATACAGGCATACCTCAAGAAACAAGAAAAAAGCCAAATAAATTACCTAACTCTACACCTAAAGCAACTAGAAAAGGAAGAAATGAAGAACCCCAGGGTTAGCAGAAGGAAAGAAATCTTAAAAATTACGGCATAAATAAATGCAAAAGAAACAAAAGAGACCACAGCAAAAATCAACAAAGCCAAAAGCTGGTTCCTTGAAAGGATAAATAAAATTGACAAACCATTAGCCAGACTCATCAAGAAACAAAGGGAGAAAAATCAGATCAATAAAACTAGAAATGAAAATGGAGAGATCACTACAGACAACACAGAAATACAAAGGATCATAAGAGACTGCTGCTGCTGCTGCTG